>JABANP010000315.1:0-60436 GCA_013115135.1 Perkinsus olseni | reverse complement strand
CAGGTTCGAATCCGGTCGCTGTCGGGATATCCTTTGGAGGTAGATTCATTTCTCACCTTCCGGTCCCCATTAGCCAGGCGCACTCGAAGCCAGACAGCGTGTCCGAGTGGTTAAGGAGGTGGACTAGAAATCCACTGGGCTCTGCCCGCGCAGGTTCGAGTCCTGCCGCTGTCGGGTCATCCTTTGAAGGGAAATTCATTTCTCACCTCCCCGTCCGCACTAGCCAGGCGAGCTTCAAACCAGACAGCGTGTCCGAGTGGTTAAGGAGGTGGAGTCGAAATCCTCTAGGCTCAGCCTGCGCCGGCTCGTCGAATCCTGCCGCTGTCGGGTTATCATATGGAGGAAAATTCATTTCGCACCTTCCGGTCCCCTTTAGCCAGGCGCACACAAAGCCCGACAGCGTGTCCGAGTGGTTAAGGAGGTGAATTAGAAATTCACTGGGCTCTGCCCGCGCAGGTTCGAATCTTGCCGCTGTCGGGTCATCCTTTGAAGGGAAATTCATTTCTCACCTCCCGGTCCGCACTAGCCAGGCGGGCTCCAAACCAGACAGCGTGTCCGAGTGGTTAAGTAGGTGGACTCGAAATCCACTAGGCTCAGCCTGCGCAGGTTCGAATCCTGCCGCTGTCGGCTTATCCTATGGAGGGAAATTCATTTCTCACCTTCCGGTCCCCATTAGCCAGGCGCGCTCCAAACCAGACAGCGTGTCCGAGTGATGAAAGAGGTGGACTCGAAATCCACTAGGCTCAGCCTGCGCGGGTTCGAATCCTGCCGCTGTCGGGTTATCCTACGGAGGGAAATTCATTTCTCACCTTTCGGGCCCCATTAGCCAGGCGCACACAAAGCCGGACAGCGTGTCCGAGTAGTTAAGGAGGTAGACTAGAAATCCACAGGGCTCTGCCAGCGCAGGTTCGAATCCTGCCGCTGTCGGGCCATCCTTTGGAGGGAAATTCATTTCTCACCTCCCCGTCCGCACTAGCCAGGCGCACACAAAGCCAGACAGCGTGTCCGAGTGGTTAAGGAGGTGGACTAAAAATCCACTGGGCTCTGCCCGCGCAGGTTCGAGTCCTGCCGCTGTCGGGTCATCCTTTGAAGGGAAATTCATTTCTCACCTCCCCGTCCGCACTAGCCAGGCGAGCTTCAAACCAGACAGCGTGTCCGAGTGGTTAAGGAGGTGGAGTCGAAATCCTCTAGGCTCAGCTTGCGCAAATTCGAATCCTGCCGCTGTCGGGTTATCCTACGGAGGGAAATTCATTTCTCACCTCCCGGTCGGCACTACCCAGGCGGGCTCCAAACCAGACAGCGCGTCCGAGTGGTTAAGGAGGTGGACTCGAAGTCCACTAGGCTCAGCTTGCGCAGATTCGAATCCTGCCGCTGTCGGGTTATCCTACGGAGGGAAATTCATTTCTCACCTTTCGGTCCCCATTAGCCAGGCGCACACAGAGCAAAGACAGCGTGTCCGAGTGGTTGAGGAGGTGGACTAGAAATCCACTGGGCTCTGTGTTGTTCCCAGGTGTTTTTTTCAGTTTCACGGCTTCATCGTAAAACGGTTGCTGACCCATCCCAAGCAATGTATATACGTATCAGGTACTCACCAAAAAAATTCCAGCCCCTAACTTGCTCTTCAATAAAAGTTATCCCTGCACAACCGTTTCCGGTCTTTAGATGTCTGGTACTGTACTACCTGTGGAGAAAGACACTATGGAGCATTTGGTGAACAATTTGGCCAAGAAACTCAACGTTGCTACCCAGACTCGAAGTAGCGAGATGTTGAATCAGAGGGACATTTATCCTGGAAGTGAGTCTCTTCTCACATAGCAGAATGACATCAAGCGGTTGGTTCAAAGAGCTTATCCTGAACTTCAAGCTGACCAGGTTAAGCCTGTCATCTTGACGGCGTTTATTCCTGGGTTGAAGGATTATTCAGCTGATTTGGCTCGGAAGGTCAGGAATGCGAATCCTACTACTATTCCAGCGGCTTTGGAAAGGCACAGTTTGTCCGTTCCGATCCTTTTGCTGAAGGGAAGCAAGATCTATCTTCTACTCCTCCTGACTATCCACTGTCGCGTTCTTATACTCCAAGTAGCAGCAAGAACTCGCGCTTGCTCAATTCGATCACACCCCTTTGTGCAGGGTTCCGTGTATTTACCCTTCGATCCAAGGGACTCAACAATATCACTCAGGCAGGATTCTTGCTTGTGTAGACAAAATGAGGGCCATAGACGAGTGAGACGTCCTAGGCGAATCCTCAGTAACACAGTGTTGCAACATACCCGGGCCTTTACAGACGGTCTATTGCGAACCGTCAAGAACAGCACAATTGCGAATATCTTGAGCAACGGTGCGACAATGAAAAGATTCGACAATGAAAAGGTGCGACAATGAGAAGTTGCGACAATGAAACGGTTTGATCCAAACCAGATAATACAGAAGTGCGCTGCGCGAGTAGGCCCTCCAGCAGTGCGACAATATTAGTGGAGGTGATTAGAACTTGAGAGCCTCAGCCTTCCACCTTGTCAAACCACACCCACCAAACTCCAATCTGCACCACTATAGTAGGACCTAATGGGCTAGATCCTGCAGGTACAAAACTTACTTGCGGGAAGTCCATCTCGCTGACAGGTTTGCTTGGACAAGATTCGCTCAGTCTCTGAAGTAGATTCTCCCGGGCAGTCGTGCTTCTAACCTCGAACAAGTTGCCATCCACGTGAGTCAGGCTGAATATGCCGCTGACAGGCCGAGGACTCTCGGGACACCCAGCTTCTACTGTAACCGTGCCGCTGCTCTCAACGATGAAAGTTAAGTTGTATCCGGACTCTTTGAAGATGCCTGGAATTACCGGCGGAGGAAGGCGCCGACGGAACTCAATCCGTTGGCCTTGAAAATTAGTGCTAATAACATTATCGTCCTCGACGGTCAGAGTGGTAAGATCCCCAGAGCGGCGTCTAGCACTTGGTAGAAACGCTTGTATGCCTGCAAGGAACCCCTCGACGTCTCGTCGACTTTGCAAGGCGACGGTGTAAGTGTCAGAACCACGGGTTCTTCTTCTCAATGGGAAGAACTGGGTACTGCTGCCGCTAATAAGAGGGTCGAGGGAACCAGAATAGGAGGACCCCGGATAGACCGACAAAAGAACGCTGGGTTCACCCTGGGTTGTATCTGGTACGCGCACGAAGAAGGTCAATTGGGTCGAGTCGTCCAAGTAGTAATCATATTTGCCTTGGCGAATTTGGGCTTCGCCTTGTGCCAGAAGCTGAACAGCGATTAACCAAGCCAGGATGAAGCTCATTGGTAAGGGCACAGAGACCTAGAAATGTATATAAAGGCTAACACAAACGAATATAACTTATCGACTAATCGCAGACTTCACGTGTTGTTCGATAGAATTCAAGCCGAGACTCGCAGGCGGTGAGCAAAGCAAGAATATACCGCAAAGGCAAACTTAACCCGGGTATGTCCCTTTTCAGCTCCGCCAAAATCGACCGTGGTCACACTTTGCTTAGCGTAGTAAGCTATCCAACTCACCCGCTGCGTGCGCACGTGCGGCACGCATCCTACCCCACAATTCATAACAATTAAGCGCCATTACGAACCTTCTACGGGGTTCTTTGGGAAAGAACGAAAAGGACTGGCATTTGTAAATGTATGCTCCACGCAAGCCGCACAGCGATCTCGGCAACTACTGGGCCGACGACTTGATATAACGACATATATTGACAGAGGACTGGGAGACAACAGGGAGACAAAAACGCATTATAGACTTCGAGTTCCAAGTATTGAGAGTGTCCGTAATCCAGAGCCACTCAGACTTGTCTGCCCACAAGGACATCTTTGTTTCGGTCTTCTACGGCCACCCCGATACTTCACATTCCATCCGGGATCCCGCAGCGCTATCATGCCTACTCGACATGCGTGCCAATGGCGCCTCCGTGGCGCTAGCGTGTCCCTGTCTTCGCTGTGCACTATAGTGACAAGATAGTGACGACTATAGTATACGCTATGTAACAGCTACAGCCAGGTTGAGTACTATTCAGCTGTTAGACTATCATCGCTACACTTACCTTTACTGCCACTTTGTACCATAAGTATCAGATAACCGTCTGACGCACTCGCGTCCATGAGTATCAGTGCAACGCTCAGCTTAGCTTAGTGTGCTGTAGATCACATTATTGCATAGCTCCCATCCAGTCCAATTTCACCTCTCTTTGGGCGCCGTCTCAGATAGCCACACTGTCCTGAGTTGTAGTGCTGTACTGGTGGCAGCTACTTGTTCTCGAGTCAGTCATCGCTGGAGTCAATCTCTCGTGTTGGGGACGATGGTAGATTTAGCAGCCATTTATGCTAGCTCCTTTAGCCGCCGATTCATTTATGCTAAAGCTGGGCGATCGTTTCTCCCAAAGCCTCTCGTTGACTTCCGAGTCTATCGCTTTATTCGAGACTCGAAGATTCTTTGCACCATTCAGTGACTGAATGGTGGAAAGAACCAGAACGTCTCCGTAAACTTCTATCTTCCGTTCCTGTTGGATTTTGGATCCAGCACGTAAGCTTATTTCGCTTAAGCTCTCCGGACCCCGAAGTTCGGACTCCGAATTTGAAGGTGACAGACCCGTTCACACAACTCTGTTGGGCTTACCGTGGGAACCCCTTGAGAAATTTTATCTGCTCTGAAAAGTACCTGTGCTTTGACGTAGAGTTCGCGCCTGAGTTGATACCTATAGCCGTTGCTTTAGTGTTGTGTAGTGAACGCTTGCCGTTCCGCGCAGCAACAGGGTGTCTAACAGGGTATCCCACAGTTGTATGTTCGACTAGATGATGCGTACATCATGGTTTTCGTCGGCCATCTTGGCTCAGAGATCTTGACGTGGACATCTTCCTTCTTCTATTCACCTTCCTGTCTCCAACGTGGGTCGAACACAGATCATATCATAGCGCAGAGAAGCGTTCATGTTGATCCGCTGGAGCTCCTGCCGTAGCCTCCACGGGCCATGTTCTTCACCTCCAAGCTGATCTTCTGTAAACTAGCCACGCCTGGTACCACATCAGGGCCTTGTGGATGATCATCGAGCTGCTGCGCTTCGTCGAACGATGGACGCCATCGACTCTGACAAGTGATCATTCTGCCGCGCAATCTTCACAAGGCGTACGTTCTCGAGCTTCTCAAATTTGAGCTTAAGAGTGTCCAGATCCGCGGTGATCGAAGTCTGCAGGGCAGTTAAGCCTGTACGAACGGCGCCGATCTCATCCTCCCTAGAGTTTTCGCTCAGCAACAACCGTTCCTTCAACTGGATAACCTCCTCATTGACCTACGACAAGTGTGAACGTTCGTTCATGGAGGTAAGCGGTCAGTAGCTCCCCAGTCAGGGCCTCGAGAAAGACGTACCAATTTAACGGACCTGTCGGTTTGGTCAAATCGCTGTGCAACTTCGTCTACAGTGTGGACGCGCTCCTGGATCTCCGCTAGCGAGCTGTTAGAAGCGAATCGCTTATCCAAGTCCCCAAATGTTTCAGATAAACTTTCCACCTGCAGACGGAAGGTTAAGAGGAAGGAAGACTCGCGACGTACTTCGACGCGAAGTTTGTGGTTGTCCTGACGGAGCTCAGCCATATGTTCGGCCAATTCCCGTGTCTTGTTCTGGGCCTGCGTAGAACACAAGCCTCCCAGATTCGAGAGTATCGAACTTGAGGAGCAACTGTCTACCTGCGCCTCCTTCCGATCACCCCGTTTGAGAATATTAATATCCTTCGCCAGCTTGTCGAGCCGCGAAACGTCTCCAGACCGTGCAACTTCTAGTGAGTCAACCCTGGCGAGTGCATCGCTAGCTAAAGTATTCACCCTCTGAATGAAACTGCATCCGGATGCGGCAGAGCACTTTGGACAGCCTTCACGCGTCCCAGTTTCAAACTGGATTGGACCCAGTTTCAAACGGCCAGATTGGATGACCGAAGCGCTCAGCTAGACCCCAATAGAGCCGTCGAGGCTCTACTCACCTCGATTTTCGAGTCCAGAAGGGCCTTCAGCTCGTGCTGGACCCGATCTATCTCGTCCCGCAGTTCACACTCCGTTCTTTCGATTAAGCTTAAGCATTCCGACAGGGAGCGGTTCATCGTACCTGGTACCAATGGTGATGCTCTCAGCAAGCTGAGGCTCCCCTTCACGTCACGGTTGCTTTCAACAGGTGGCACTTACTGAGAAGAGCTATGGGGTGGGGTTCCGTTACGCTCGGTATATTCGGTAAGAACAGACTCTCAAGGTTGCTCATTCGCATACTCAGAGCTTCCATTTTCGCGGCCAGAATGCCGGTGGAGTCTTCAAGAATCGGCGTTAGCGATGCCATGGCGCAGTATTTGTGAGAGATCTCACAGACTGTGAAACCGTCAGGTTGTGTCTCCATAGACCATCGATGACCTGGCCTGGAGACCCCACCAATATATTGCCGGTCAGGGATGCTCGCCAGCTCACCAGGGGCTTGAGATTTAATATGGATATCACTCGCTACACCACAAGGCCACTAACAACGCAATGCGATCGAGAAATTACTGTACAATACTCGTCGAATAAACGGAATGAAACATAAATTCCAATTGCGCCTCATTTCTCTACAGGTGGTGGCTCAATCGTGCTTATTCCTTTTGGCAGCAGCAGCTCGGGCCTTCTTGCTGCGACGCTGAGGAACCATATCGCCCGACTTGGTGTCCTCCTCTTTGGCAGCTTCCTTCTCACGCTTCTCCTCAGCCACTTCGTCGATCTCAGCCTGCTTCGCTGCACCCTCAGGGTAGTACTTACCCCACACCCAGTAAGCAAACAGCGAGATCAGCCCTGCAACTGACAGGACGGTTACGAGAAACTCGTTGTCCCAGTCGTGCATACCAAAGATGGTACGCAGGTCAATGGCCAAGCCCGGCAGGACGAATGCCGACAAGAAGATCACGAGGAGGGGGAGCAGTTGCAGGCCGAACTTGTACGCTAACCAGATACCAACCGCTAGCGAGACGTCTCCCGCGAGAACGACGTTGCTCATGATGGTCGATGGGGTGAAGACCGCCAGCCTGGATTGATGCATCTCAACAGTGAGGCCCCAGTTGTAGTTGTAGCGAATGACCTCGAGTGTCGCCCAGGTGACTCCAACAGCCAAAGCCCGACGAGCATCATCTTCGAAGCCTACCTTGAGGCAATCCGAGTAGAAGATTATTTGGACCATACCCAGCAGATCCAAGCAGCAGAGCATGAGTTCCACGGTAGGCCCCCATGGAAGAGTATCGTAGAAGCCCTCGGGCAGCATGTTGTTGACACTGTAGCGAACGAAGGCGTTGATACCGTAGGTTATACCAACTTGCTTCAACAACGACAAGAGGCCCTTCTGCATGGAGACACCGCAGCCTTGGCAAATGGCGAAGAACGGGCCCAAGGCGATCATAGAACCAGCACCGGACATGGTGGTAGGGTTAACACTGGTAAGAAGGGGGAGTAAACAAACTCTACCAGAAAACGAGTAGCACCACCCGATGTAGCCGGAAGAGAAAACGGGCTGCTGCTCGGGGGCGGATCCGGGTGCCCGCCTCGGAACACAAGTGTCGCTGGGAGGTACTGAAAACTAATACTAACATGTCTATCATCTATCATCCCTCTGCCGCTTCTACCAGTCGAGGACGGCATTCAATGAGTCGCACACCCAGATGACGAAAACCCTGAAAGAGCACAAGCGACTCAGAGAACCACAGGGCGGCGGAGCGAAGCAGCAACAGCTCTTACGCGTTGACATAAGCCAAACGGTGATTGATAGAGGATGTTGCATGCTGGGTGGCACGGTAGTAGGTGAGGGGAGTCTCCTGATGGGCCGACTTGTAGCTTGAGAAGGCTCTGGTAGCAGTTCTGGGGCCGAATCGAGCGAACAGCATTAGATGCAGCAGAAGGGGGTGTAAAAAATAACCGCTAGTATCTCGACAAAGTACAGCCGGACAGCCCGACCAGGGAGAGTCCAAACTCAACAAGATCTTTGGATGACGATGATCCGCCTGCCGGTTGCCTCCGCAGGTTGGGGTAATATATAGTACTCGAATGTCCAAAGAGAGCAACTTGGCGCCCGTGCCTGCCTCGGGACCAGCGGCTTCGGCGGCTTGAGTAATTTTAATAATCGAAAACAGGTACAGTGGTGGAGAGAAGGCGCTGCTCGAGGGCAGCTGGTAGAGTAGTAGTAGAACGGTGGTGACTCGCCTGATGCGCGCTTCAATTGGGTGATGGCAATGGTGGGGACAATTTACAAAACAAGTATAATAACATTAAATGGTGATCACCTGCTGCTGCTATTAGATGGGAACAGCACCTTGAAGTAGGACAGGAGACCCAGGACCTGGAACGGGAGCCGAAGATGACGGGGGTGGCAAACGGGAGATGGATGGCTCACCAGTGCGAGGATGCAGATGACGCAGCAGACGCATATACAGAACTTGATCCACAAGTTACGACGCTGTCTCTTGCGACCCTTGATCAACGCCCGTTCAGTTCGAGCTGACGCAGGACACAGGAACAATGACAGATGACCTTCTTCGTTCAAGATCCTTACCAGCATTATTCTTAGTGTTCACAACATTGAACTCTATAGAATCGAGCATCTCTCCTTGCTGCTCCACTAACAACTGAAGCAAAGGGCCAAAGATATCCTACGGTTTTTCTTCCAACAACAGTGACCGGTACGCGGCCATCAGAGTCAAGAAAGACCTGCCCCATTGCTACCGCTAGTTCGATCATCATTTGATTAACTTCTTGAATCGACTGTTCCAGTCGTTGAATAGATTCATACCTGCCAAGGGGAGAGGAATAACCGTCAACGCCAGCCCTCAGTCACTCACCTGTCCCGTAAGCCCTGTAGCTTGGTTATCCTGTCCTGCTTCGACCTGAAGTACTGTTCCTGGGGCTGCACCCCTTGGTCAACCATAGCCTCCCTCTAACAAGGACCACACCCTACACAACGTCGGAGTCGACACGACTGGTACCTCTTCCTCGGTCGCGGCAGGCACTGCGATAGCTAGCTGTCGGAGAGCCTTCTCTCGGATGTCGCTGTTAAAATCCGATTGTAGTTTTTGAAAACGTTTCAACTGAAACAGGATACGTTCGTCTCTACAACGCCAAGAAGCGACACTACATATTCATTGAGCCGTCGAAGGCCAGCCTGCTCCATGCCGTTACGGATTCGGAGTTCAGACGCTATGTGGCACTTGGATGCAAACTTGGTCTCGAAGGCTTTGGTGGACTCTCCCATGGCTTCGATCTGAACAGATTGCGATAATGATGATGATGAACCGCCTCAAATGCCGGAGGAGCGTCACTGCGCCACGAAATTAGCAGCTCATCATGTAAAGCTACTCACCTTCTTCTTAGTTCCCACCATATTCCGGTTCACGTCACTGACGATCTCATCGACATTGTCCCGAATAGCTAAGAAGGGACTATCACCGTTAGACGAAGCCCAGGAGCTGTTGCCGCAGCTCACCTTGCTCCTGTTGCTGGCTAGTAGCATTAATAACGTCTATCCGTTTCTGGTCCAACTGGTCGAGATTCTTATTGATCCGGCCGAGGTCCCGTTGGACGTCGCCTGAGCCAAAAAGCATCGCCGCAAGTCGTCGAATCTCCCGCTACACTACCAGCTTGCGCGTAGAACTCATCCATCGACTGTCGCTTGTCGGCCTCCGCTTTAGCTTCTGATGCCTTCCATGAGACGCCAAGGAAAGCTGCGACTTCCGTTCCTGTACGGGGCGTTGGGCAATGAACACAATGATCTCCCCGATCGCCTACCCGTGCCGACCCGCTGCTGCTCCTGTGGGGTGGTCGGCGTACTCGTATCGTAGTCGGTTGGCGCTGCTTCAGAGTCCTCGAACACTGGACTCGCTTTAGGACCAGCCGTTGTCGTTGCTGCCGAGGCCGCTAGTGCTGCACCGGCAGCACCAGTCGCCGCAGCGGCCCCTGCTACACCGAGCATGTGGACCTAATGAGACCACCATGCCGATTACCCGTCCTGACGAAGGGGTCGCCAACCTTGACGATGACACCCCGCTCTCTGAGCAGCATCTTGCAGCTGCTTAAGTCGATCTATTTGCATTCAACCTCACTAGGCCCGACAAAGACCGATTGAACAAATTAAACCTGAATCCATCCCCCAATACACCAGTGCAGAACCCCAACTCGTCACACAGCTGTAGAGATGGAAAAACGGTCATCATGGAGAGCAGATAAGATGGGGTTATGAAAGACACACAAAGTCCTAAACAATAGTACAACGACAGAGAGTGGACGTAATAATACCTGTTATTGCTGTAAACACCTCATCATACGAGGCCGCCGTCTTGCCGGGTCCGGCGTCGAGCCGTCTTCATCGTCATCGTCGTCCTGGTCACTCTCCTCCTCACCACTCTCAGGCTCATCACCGGCACTTGGAGCACTCTGGATGTCCTCGTCAGAATCGCGTCGTCGAGCAACGCTTGCCAACTGAGCAAACAAGGTATCTTTCTACCACTCTGGCACGATTCATTACGAGTGCCCTCAATTGCCGCCTCGCCAACAACTCCTCTTCATCGCCTTCAATATCATCATCATTATCATCATGAATAGTACCATTCCTCACCCGCTCGTCCAGCAGCCGCATCATGGTCATAACGGGGAAGTCGAGGTACCTCCCAAGATTGGCGGGTGCTTCGTTAGCTCGGCAGGCTTGCCGCAACGACCGCTGTGTGGTACGCTTCTGAGTCCTCCCCGGCCGCCACAGCTTCACGTCCTCGTCTATGCCGGAGGTGGCAACGCACAGGTCTGAGGGATGCTGCTGAACACAGTTGACAACCTCATGGTCGCCACCGAAGCCGATGAACGACAGCCTAGGGTCCACGTGGTAGCGAGAGAGGGCCTCATCGTCGTGGTTATTGTTATTGTTACTGCTGTTGTTTTCATCGTCGTAGCTCCAGTCCGACGAAGAGGTGCCACCAAAGTCCTCCTGTAGTACGCTCCGAGGCCCTTGTTGAAGACGCCATGCAAACCAATTACCATCATCACTACCACTGGCGACGTATTCTTGATTCAGCCCAACCAACGATACCTCCTTGACGGTACGGAAGTTAGCGTGGCCTTTGAATGGGGGGCCGAGGGGTTCATTGGGGGAGTCGACATCAAAGGCATAAATACCCTCACCATTCATCCACGAACCAATAGCTATCTTACCCGTATGGGACAGGCATACACCACTGACGTTGAGACGCTCCGACCGATTGTCTCCGAGAGAGGGCCCTCGGAACGAGGCCACAGGTTCAGGGCCAGGGCCGGAGTCCGACGCGCGGTCGGCATCCATACGTCGCCTGTCGTATAGCTGCACAACCGGCCAGTCACCGCCCGCCAAAACCTGATAATAGCAATGATAAGCAGTAGCAGAAGCGGAGAGAGGCCAACCCACTGAGTAGGGCCGCATAGCCCAACCGCCACTGATGGCGTTGATGCCGCTTCGCCAATGGGCCCATCGCGACAGCACTTGGGATGACGAAGGCCCAGCACGGATGTCGAACTGCCGTATGGTCGAGTCCGCGCTACAGGAGATGACCAGCTGTGGACAGTCCCAAGGGATGACCTGGCCCGCAGAGGCTATGGCGGTCGGGGCGATGAGTGGTACGGTACCAGCTTGGAGACCATGTCCTTATGCGTGTTGCAAGTTTCAAGCACTATGCCGTTCTCGATGTCGATGACCTTGACAGTGGTGTCCAGACTACAGCTGGCCACCAGGAAGGAGCGGTCAGGGAAGAATCGTGCGTGAAAGATATTCGAACGATGACCTGATCAAAATGATGATAACACCGACTAGGAGCATGCCGATGCCTACAGCCCTGTCACCTGTCTCGATCGTTTCCGCTGGTCTGCACCTCCCTTCGCCATCCCCTCGAGAGATATCGCTGTACTTCCAGAGCATCAAACGAGTATCGTCACTGCCCGACAGCAGCAGCTCTCCATCCTCGGACCACCACAACGTGTTAACACATCCCTGCGGGCGAGGACTCATCAGACGCCTATGAACACAAGCCAGCTGCCACCGTCATGACTCACCGCATGACCGGCGAGATCCCCATTGGTGTCTCGCTTGAGACTGGCTGGATAGAGGCGGGAAGTGGAGGACAACGTCCGCGCTCTTTCCAGGTGCGATAACCTCCCTGGGCGGCACTTGTAGCGGTAGTCATGATACTGATGATAAGTCGCCATTAAAAAACGACATCGCTGCGGGACTCTGCAACCAGAACCAAGGCCGAAATAACGCTACAAGTTGCGAGTATGAGAGACGATAGCAACAAGTACACAGTACCAGAATTGGTTTAATAATAGCATGATCGACCACACGATCTCACTCGGTCCACTCATCGCCATCTCCAACGCTACCGGCCGAGGTGCTTGCGCCAGGCACTTCAATGCCCTGCTCGGAGGGTGAGATATAGGGCATGGAGCTGCCAGACAAATGGCCGTCGCTCGGGCTGGTGTTGCTGACGATTTCGGGAGCGTCGCTGCTGTCAGAGGAGGGCGAGCGAGTGAACACAACGGTGGAGCCAAACCTTTGAACGTTACGGGCATGAGGGAAACGACGTCGAAGTATTGTGAGAAGAAAATTACTAAGGCCCTGCGAATCAGCGGACTGTGTGAGGTTCCGGGCGATGATCTGACGGAGCCGCGGATCGGCACGGACAGAGAGATTCCCTCGATGGCTAGTGACAGCTCGCTGAGGATGCCAGACTTTAATATCGTTCTCGATGCCAGAAGTAACTATACATGCTTCGCTAGGGTGCTGCTGGACACAGTTGACGACCTCCAAGTCCCCCTCGAGGCCCACAAAGGCCAGCCTAGGGTCGATTGGGGGATCGGCAGCAGAAGGCGGACCGGCGTTAGGGCAGTCATCACAGTCAGAGGGGTCTTGTTGAAGACGCCATGCAAACCAATTACCATCATCACTACCACTGGCGACGTATTCTTGATTCAGCCCAACCAACGATACCTCCTTGACGGTACGGAAGTTAGCGTGGCCTTTGAATGGGGGGCCGAGGGGTTCATTGGGGGAGTCGACATCGAAGGCATAAATACCCTCACCATTCATCCACGAACCAATAGCTATCCTACCCGTATGGGACAGGCATACACCACTGACGCAGAGGTCGCGCAAGTCGCTATCAGAAGTGGCTGGGTCAGGCCCTCGCAGCTCACTCACCACGCAAGGCGCTGTCGTATCGCCACACCGGAGGGCCTGCATACGGCGACGGTCGTACAGTCGGAGTGTCGATATTTCGCCACCGGCTAGTATCAAATAGGGTCGGAGTGGCCAACCACCGCTGATACCGTTGATGCCTTGACCCCAGCTGGCCAGTATCTAGCCCGAGCGCTCATCATCACCGCTGACGACGACACTACTACATCCGGTGTCTTGCATGTGGCAGGGTCGCGGATATCCATCTGTCTTATCGTACCATCATGGCTACAGGAAATGACTAGAGAGGGACAGTCCCACGGTAGTACCTTCACAGCGCCAACGGCGTTATCAGCGACAGACAGCATTTCCTACCAACTTTTTGACGCGTTCTCGATGGGCGGTGCTGCTGCATACAACGCTAGCGGTAGTTGCAAGGTCATGGACTCGGACAGAGGCGTCCAAACTGCAGCTGGCGATGAGAGAGCGACTGCCCGGGAAGAAGCGGCCGTGGAAAATGTTCAGACTATGTCCTAAAGCGTAGATTATCCTGGTCGAGCCGCGAACGATGAGGAGGAGCTCTCACCCGTGTCGATCAAGCGAACTGGCCGACTCGAGCTAGCACTGTCGAAGTCGTGCGTGTCGAATCTCCAGAGTGCTAGACGCCTATCATCGCTGCCAGAGAGGAGGTATTGTCCGTCATCGGACCAGCATAGGGTGTTCACGCATCCCTACACAGAGGGCAGGAGGCGGCCTAGACCTACTCCTACTAGACGTCAAAGGGAGCTAGCCACGACGAGTCACTGCTGGAGACAGTGCCCTAAAATTTTCACGAGGCAAAAGCATCTCAATCTACCCAGCTCGGTTTCCACAAGGCGATAATCAATACCAACACAATCGTAAATAATCAGTCGGCGTGACGGCCTCCTCCCGTGTACCTGATGGCCGCCTTCAGCCAATACGTCACTCTTGGCGAGCCGGTCGATGCGGTAGGCCTTGGCTCGGCCGAACTCAGGCTCTAAGCCATGAATCCGACGTCGTTTATGACAGGAGTATATTGAGTACGTTGATGAGGGGATGTACAGAATCGATTGGATGGGCGCGCGCGAGCGCAATTGAACTATGATTGAACGGCGGGAACGGTGATGCGTTCATGTCGAAAAATCTTCACGTTTCACGTTGCAGCCTTGGCGCTTCTTCTTATTTGCGACATTTACGTTGAGTTAGTAGTCGTTTTCTGGTCCTCAGTTTCTGACGACCCTGGAAACAATAAAGGAAGTCTCGTACAGTTTTTACATCACTCCGTACTCATGTCCTCCAACGGCAAAACAGTCGCAGGCGAGTGGATCCCTGGCCCTCTGGGCATGGGAACTGAACTGGTGGGCTCGATCCTTCGAGGAGAGTCGCCTCACACTACTCTATAGGTTCATGCTTCGGTCTCTCCTGACAACGAGACTGGCGCCATTCTGACCCCGGTCTTCTTATCAACTACATTCGTTCAAGAGTCTGTGGATAAGTACCTCGCCAAGGCAAGCCAGCAGTCGTCCATACCGTCTCTTCATCTCATCATCCTCCCCTAGGGTTTCAGCTACAGCCGCACGTCCAACCCGACTGTTCGTGCCTACGAGGAGAAGATCGCCGAGCTCGAGAAGGCCCCTGGTGGTGCTGCAGTTTTCGGAACCGGTGAGTCTCGCCTCTTACGGTATCGGTTGAGTCGGCTCCTATCCTAGGCATGGCTGCGACCACCACCGTGGTGTGCGGGTTGATGAAGACCGGTGATCACGCAGTAGTCACAGAATGCAGTTATGGTGGCACTAACAGGTATCGAATGACGATTCTTATTTTCGTTCTAGCTGTCGACCTGATAGACCAGGCTGTCTATCTGCTCTGTGTTAGGATCATGCGTGAGCAGTTCATTCCCCCCTGGGAATGGAGTTTTCCTTCGTTGACATGACCGATATCGAGAACATCAAGAAGGCCATCAAGCCGAATACCAAAATGGTGAGCGACAGCCTCTATTCATCATGTAGCATGAGGAGTTCGGATGTCCTTACTCGGCAGGTATTCTCTGAGACTCCCACGAATCCACTTCTGCGCCTGGTTGACCTCGAGGCCGTATCCGCACTCTGCAGAGAGAAGGGTATCGTTCATGTATGCGACAGCACATTCGCCACCCCTGTTATTTGCCGTCCGATGGACTTTGGAGTCGACATCACCCTTCAGTCAACGACCAAGTATTATGATGGTCATAACATCACCACCGGTGAGTCTTCTTCGACCGTGACCTCTGCGGTTTACGACGTTTCTGCAGGTGGTGCTTTGGCGTGCCGTACCAAGGAGTTGTATCAGCGCATGAAGTTTGTTCAGAACATGCACGGCAACATCATGTCGCCTTTTGTGGCCTTCATTCAGATGCAGACTGTCAAGACACTCGAATTGCGGTAACTATTCACGATCGTGTAGCTCGTACATCAGAGTTACCGCCTGTCCTCTGTCAGTATCCAACGTCAATCCGAGACCGCCATGAAGATTTGCAAGTTTCTGGAGGGCCATCCGAAGTGCTCCCGTGTCATCTATCCGGGACTCAAGTCACATCCGCAGCATGAGCTCGCTAAGAAGCTTCACAGGTAGGATAACATTGCACCAGGGGCTCTCTTAGTTGTGCATATTTCCAACGTACTCAATTCGAGATTCTCAATCGCGTTCGCTTCAGGAACAACCTTCATGGTGGAATGCTGTGGTTTGACGTGGTCGGTGGTTCCGATTCCGGCACCAAACTGATGAACTCTATCCAGGTGAGTTCAGACCGACCTCAGTGAAGGCGAAAGTTCTGCTTGTTTCAGCGCCCCTGGTCTCTGTGCGAGAACCTAGGTGCCACCGAATCGATTATCACAGCCTGCGCTGTCATGACTCATGCTAACATGTTGCCGGAGGACAGGCTCAGGTTGGGTATCGTTGACGGTTTTATTCGAGTGTCAGTCGGGGTTGAGGTAAGTTTGTCTCACCGGGAAGTCGCATCACTTTCATCTCTTCCCGCGTTCAGGACGCCGATGATCTAATCCGCAGCTTGAAGGACAGTTTGGACCAATTATAAGTTGACATTTTTCTCATCAAAGGGGATATACCTCTGCCATCACAACCATGATGTAAGTTCTGTTTCAAGATACTGAATGTGAATGTGTGGTGTTGTACGGAAAACGCTAAGTCAAAAAACTTGTCACAAAGTCTGCCGTTTGCCTCGGTGGTAAAGCCTCCATTACGCAGGCTGAGGCTCACCGGAGTGTCCATGCTCCGTAGCGGCTGGGTCCCAGGAGCGCCCACGAATTGGGCATATTTTGCTCGGCAATCAAAATTTACCACTTGTTGCACTTCTGCATTAATCTTCGGCGAACTGGGAATACACCAAGGTATTTTGCGAACGTCCAGAGTATCACTAGGGTATCCCGGCCCTCCATATCTTACCGGTAGCGTGAAAAAAGTCGGAATGAGCTGTTTGCCATCTAGCAGGATCAATGGATGTACCAACTGTCGGAGTCGTGAGTAAATATTCTAGCCCCCGACTAGGGGACTCCGAGGTCATCAGCCGTCAACGTCGGAAAGACCACTGTGCCTCAGGGCCACACTTAACAGGACGCACAGGGCATCGGGTACGGCAAAGGAGTTAACGTTCTAACGTATGGCCTCGAACATTCGGGTGCCATCCCGCCATCTGACCCGGCCTCGACTACGGTGCGGCAAACCTGAGCAGAACCCTCGCGTTCGAGGTATTGGTGAAGTTGTCAGACATAGACTGCCAGTTACTGCTAGTTACTCTGCGTGAGGGGCTGGTCTCTCCGTGCTCATTATTACTGGTGACGGTGCTGTGTTGCGGTAACCGGAGTGATCTGTGAACGTCTGTGGCAGACTCCTATTGATGCGGGGAGAGCCCTGGCATCAGAACTCTCGGAACTCTGCTGAGTAGAGATCACGCGCGCCGGGTCAGAAGCGACCGCGTGTGAGATATACTTTCTAGTTAGGCCCGGCGTACCCGAGAGCCCATCCTTTCCGGTTGCACGCATGCGCTGGTGTCTATAGCGCACAGCCCATCCGTAGGTGCGCGTCGAAGTGGGCAAGATTGGGTAAGAGCCTTCCAGGCGAAACGCCGGCAAACCTGAACCAGCGTGCATGATATTCAAGCCTAATCTCGCAGCAATGCGGACAGATTGGATGAGAGGAATCAGTGGCGATGCTCGCATCCAATCTTCATGCCTTCTGACAACCCAACCGTCACTGGCGAGTGGATCCCTGGCCCTCTGGGCATGGGAACTGAACTGGTGGGCTGATCCTTCGAGGAGAGTCGCCCCACACTACTCTATAGGTTCATGCTTCGGTCTCTCCTGACAACGAGACTGGCGCCATTCTGACCCCGGTCTTCTTATCAACTACATTCGTTCAAGAGTCTGTGGATAAGTACCTCGCCAAGGCAAGCCAGCAGTCGTCCATACCATCTCTTCATCTCATCATCCTCCCCTAGGGCTTCAGCTACAGCCGCACGTCCAACCCGACTGTTCGTGCCTACGAGGAGAAGATCGCCGAGCTCGAGAAGGCCCCTGGTGGTGCTGCAGTTTTCGGAACCGGTGAGTCTCGCCTCTTACGGTATCGGTTGAGTCGGCTCCTATCCTAGGCATGGCTGCGACCACCACCGTGGTGTGCGGGTTGATGAAGACCGGCGATCACGCAGTAGTCACAGAATGCAGTTTCGGTGGCACTGCTCAGTATGATATCGGCGATTGTTCAACAACGACCGCTCGCTTCTTGAGCCACTCTATCTCAGAATCATGCGCGAGCAATTCACTCCTCTAGGAATGGAGTTCTCCCTTGTCGATATGACTGACATCGAGAACATCGAGAGAGCCTTAAAACCGAATACTAAAATGGTGGGCGAATTTTCTCCAGTCCTGCATGCCAGTGCCGAGGTTGGGCAACCTTCATGCGGCAGATATTTTCTGAGACCTCGACGAATCCACTTCTGCGCCTGGTTGACCTCGAGGCCGTATCCGCACTCTGCAGAGAGAAGGGTATTGTTCATGTATGCGATAGCACATTCGCTACCCCTGTTATTTGCCGACCGATGGACTTTGGAGTCGACATCACTCTTCAGTCAACGACTAAGTATTATGATGGTCATAACATCACCACCGGTGAGGCTTCTTCGACCGTGACCTCTGCGGTTTACGACGTTTCTGCAGGTGGTGCTTTGGCGTGCCGTACCAAGGAGTTGTATCAGCGCATGAAGTTTGTTCAGAACATGCACGGCAACATAATGTCGCCTTTTGTGGCCTTCATTCAGATGCAGACTGTCAAGACGCTCGAATTGCGGTAACAATTTAGGATCGTCTTGCCTGTGCATCAGAGTCACCCCCTGTCCTCTGTCAGTATCCAACGTCAATCCGAGACCGCCATGAAGATTTGCAAGTTTCTGGAGGGCCATCCGAAGTGCTCCCGTGTTATCTATCCGGGGCTTAAGTCACATCCGCAGTATGAGCTCGCTAAAAAGCTACACAGGTGGACTCCTACTCGGGGAGCACTTACATTTCTCAAAGACTCTGCGAGCTCCCGATTCTTCTCCTCCTCAGGAACAACCTTTATGGTGGAATGCTATGGTTCGACGTGGTAGGCGGGCACGATTCTGGCACTAAGCTGATGAACTCTATCAAGGTAAGTTCATCAGCTTGCCCAGCTACCAATGGCAAACTCATATGAGACGAAGTGACTCAGCAATTCGAATAGCTCTCCCGTTTCAGCGTCCTTGGTCTCTATGCGCCCACCTGGGCCCCACGGAATCGATTATCACAGCCTGTGCTGTCATGACTCATGCTAACATGTTGCCGGAGGACAGGCTAAGGTTGGGTATCGTTGACGGTTTTATCCGAGTGTCAGTCGGAGTTGAGGTAAGTTTGTCTCGACAGGAAGTCGCGGCACTTCTCATCTCTTCCCGTTCAGGACGCCGATGATCTAATCCGCAGCTTGAAGGATAGTTTGGACCAATTATAAGGTTTCCTTGGAAACACATTTCTCTTCGTTATCAGAACCATGATGTGAATCCTGTTTCGTAAATGCGATTAGTGCATGCGCCGTGTTGAACGATCGAAAAGACGTTCTCAGGAGTCGGATTATCCACTAACATCCGCTCTGGCCAGGCCAACTCGAGCACTACCTCTGCCGGAGGTCCTCTGATCGCCAAAATTGCTCTCGGTGAATTCAAGCGCAGGCAAAGCTTGGTTCTTCTGGGTCAAGACCTGAGTTTCTTGATCGGTTTCGATAAGGCAGAGGTGAGATCACATCAGGCGTGCTTCTACAGCACTTCCACTTCCAGCCAATCACTTACCAGGCTCCCTCATTCACTCGCTCTTTCTCGAATGCAGTTTGGGACCGAATACTTATATTAGTATCGTTAGTGCGGTGGGGAGCATTGATGGTCACGGCAGTTCACTCTCAGTGAACTCAACACGTCCTCGATCGACAACCAAGAACACTCTGATCAGCCATCAGGTAGTTCAAGAGATGCCTTGTGCATAAGTAGACTGCGACTTCTAGCACGTAAAAATCAACTTGTCCCCGCGGCCGTATGCCTCAGCGGTAAAAGGCGACCAATGAGCTATAGACTGTGTAAAACCGGCTAGACAGTCTCCTCTCCGCCAACAACGACTGATAATTTCATATTATAATATTCTCGAAATGAGTCCTCCAGGAATTGTCCGAAGGTGACCGAGGGTCCACGATAACGTTTGGCCAGATGCGGAACCTGAGCACGCATCACTTCAACTGCTTCAGAATGGTACTTCCCTACCTCCGGTATATTAGCACCAGCGTTGACCATGTCATCCGTGCTGGAACCCTCTGGTACGGCCATGACCCTATCCCAGTCCGGCTCGAAGAACACGGCCAGCTGTTCTCGGGAGACATCAGGCACGGAGGAGCCCTTCACCATGTGTGGGGTGGCGACCAGGTGACCACCCGTCATGATTTGGGCAGCTTCTCCCAACTGAAAGGCTATACAGTCCGAAGGAAGCTGGACCTGGAGAACTTCGCATCGACGGTTCTGGACGTAGAGGCCGGCCTCGGTATCCTTTGGCTTGGTGCTTGGCTGCCCCGTCGCAGCATCGAGAATCATGGGCGAGAACAACCCTGTTATCACGGAGTTGTCGTTGTGCCAGCCGCACCAAGAATCTTCCGGCACATTCTGAGTTTTCTCTTGCTTCAGTGGGTAGTAATGCAGCGCACGGCCACAGCACAGCCGTGAGTTCTTGAAGGTGGCTGAGAGGCGGAGTTGGGAACTGCAGTGGGGACGATTGCGATGGCTACCTTCGACCAAGCTGCAGCACTTGATTCCGTGGGCTTGGCACGCCTTGTCCATATGGCCAGCTAGCATTACACCAACCTCGGCGAGGAGCTTTCCAGCATCTATGAAGGCCTCACGGAAGCCCGAGACCTCCTCGGGCCACACGTTGGGAGTTGCGCATGCCGGATGACGTTCCCGAGCGGTGGGGTCCTGAACATCGACTGGATGGTAGCCGTCATGTCCCATGGATGGCGATCCAAGATCGGCGAACCTCATCTTTCGCTGGCGTCGAAAGATATCAGTCATCAGTAACGTACAGTTAGCTACGCGACTTAGGGCGCCACGGAACTTACTAGTTCGCCAGGGTCTTCAAACAAGGGGTTCGCGTAAAAAGAGCCTTTGCCAAGATCAGGGCGTCCACCACCTAGCTTTTCTTTACCGTGAGACCACCCCACGTTGTAGAAAGCCTCTGGTAGAACGTACCTACAGCCAGCATGGTCAAGAATACTGGACAATGGAAGGTGATCGGTCGGCTTCCACAGTGAGTATCTTCGCCGCTCATGATGCACTAGAGTCGACCTCGCGGGGTCAATAAAGCGGTCGCCATAACGGCATTACTTCTCCAAGGATGAAGGAGGTAAGTTGCCGAGAGTGTGGATCTTAGGCAGCAAGGCTTGTCGATATTTCTGGTAGTTTGGTACGCCACTAACACAGCACAGCCCGAGGGAGTCTCGGCCATAAGCCTGATCAGAGCGGGGTGTCGGTGGTCTCGGTGAGGGTAAGTGAGCTACCTGTAGGATACGTTCGGTAAGGTCAGACTGGGGATCTTTGAGCTCTTCGTAGGTGAAAATAACAGGCTGTGCCACGGGGCGCGGGAAGGATGCACTGGCATCGATTATGGAGTAGGTAGTATAGTATCTCTACGGCTCTGTTATCCTTCAGTACCTCGGGGCTCGAAGAAGGTCATTTGAAAATTTCAATGTGCGTCGCAGAAATTTCGCTCCGCTATTAGCTCGACCGCGCGCGCCCGAGAACTCGTTAACGAGTCCAATAACCAAATCGGGTTGCCCTCTCGGGTTTCGAAAGGGGTTTCTCGGGTACCCGTTCCTGCCTTCGCCCACATTCAGCGTCTTCTCTGTTGCCTTTGCCTGCCTGTCGCCCGCGCTTCCTTGGATTTTGGCCCTCACCCATTTTGGCCCTCACCCAGTAACCATCCAACCACTCTCGGGATTGTACATGTTTAGTTCAGTACGACTTACAGCTTTCCTGACTAGCTTCAGTCATCGATCGTGCCTTCAGTCGCAACACGGAGCTTCATCGCTGGGAATGGGCTTCTCTATTCTCGTAGTCTCTGCTGAGAATCGATGCTGGGTTGTCGGGCGTAGAGTGTTGGGCGGTGTTTTCCAGTCTTCATTGCTGAGTCTTCACCTGAATGCCTCCGAAGCATCACAAGCCCATCAAGGCTAAGGCGAGGAAGACTGCCGAGGGGGATGAGGACCAGGATGAGAACAGTAGTACTGGGTGGAGGGGCGGCGACTCGCGGAGAGACTACAAACATGCCAATACTTTGGTAAAATCCATGCGACGAGCTAGAGCGGTTGAACTGTGAGATGCCGACGGGCAGTCGTTACTGGAAACATCGAGCATCGGTCGCACGCACGGAAGCCTCACCGTCACGCATCAGAGCTTAGAGTGTTACTGGTGTGATACCCGACTGGCATGGTGTCCGTCAGGTCTATCCTTACCTCAACTACAGAACTTCATAAGGAGGGATCCCGAGGCGTACATCGAGGACTATCGTCGACAGTAGGAACCCCCAGCCCACACCGTCATCCCATGAAACCACTCTGCTCCAGGTTCGAACATTTTCGTTCGACGGCTGAGACTTTGCAACTGAGGCCAGGGCGACCGCAGAAGAGCTTCAATGAGCTCACCATGTTCATTGCGCATGTGTAGGCGGCGGACCACGATCGACTTCTGCTCTCACTGCCCACTGCCGCAGATTCCACTGCTACCCTAACCTTCGTGAAGAGCTCAACTTTCCGGAGATATTGCTCCGTTATCTCAGCAAGGACCCTCAGCAGCTCCATCCGGAAGCAAGGCGTAAGTCGTGCCTCGTCCTGCTTTTGACTGAAGCATTGCCCCCTCAGGGTCCATGGTTGGCGCCTTGCTGCTTATACGATCTCGTGGTATGATACCTTTGATGAAGATCCTCCCGACTCTGTTTCGGCTCTTCGCCTGTGATGACAAGGAGCTTCGTCGAACCCTTCAAAGTGAGCAACGGCAGCAGCTCGATCATTGACAGCCTCGTCGTGCAGAGTCTCTCCTGAATGATATCATCAACTCGACCTCGACCGTTGGCAAGGCAGCTGGGAAGAAGCGGAAGCGTCGTCTTAACAGGGGGAATGGTATTACACGGGGACTGGGGAAGGTCGATGGGGCAGTGAGTGGGATATCAGATACCACAGAGGCCTCCAAGGGTGAGAAGACAGAGGAGAAGGCTTCGAAGTATTTGGACCCCGCTCCTGGTTTGCTGCGGAAGGATGTCCAGAACTTTCTAGTACAGCAGATCAACAAGAACTCTGGCAAGGGTAGGGAGGGCGGAGGCCCCAGGAGGCTCCAAGCATGTCGTTATTCAGGGGCCACCTCTGCCAGCAACGAGGCTCTCCTTAGAGGCGCTGCTGGCCTCATGATTGGCCTCTACATGAAGCGGGCGTGGAGGGACAGCTCGGCGGTAGGACTACTGCCCCGCCGATACTTCTGATACCGAGGTTGCGTTAGGTGAATTCTCTCGCTGAGGTTTGCCTGTTGTCGGGTTCCGAGGCTGCCAACAAGGTCAGCACTGCCGCAGTACACCTGTTCCTGGGCAACAACTTCCTCGCCAAGATGACAGCCTCTGGGGATGGTCACGACTCAGAGGCGGAGGAGGCTGAAGCCGCTCAGAAAGAGGTGGACAGAGTGGCGCAGGAGATGACTGGTGCTGGTAAGAAGACCAAGGGCAAGACCAAGCGGCTGGAGAGAGCTAAGAAGGCCGCTGAGAAGAAGAGGAAGGAGATTGAGGGCAAGGGTGACGTTGGAAGTGAGTCGTTGATGATCATCGCGCATTGGTTGGCACAACCGAGTTGGCAGGCACTGACTTCACTGCTATTGATCTCCTCCACGACCCGCAGAACTTTGCCGAGCGTCTGCTTCAGCGGTGCGCTGCTCAAGGCAACGAGGCGGTACTGCGGGATGCTGAGGACTCCGGAAGCTCTTGACAGGGCTCCTCGTTTCGCCTTCAGATCACTTTCACTAAGCGGTCTCTGCTGTTGTCCCTCTGTTGCCGTTTGGTCGGAAGACACGAGCTCATCCTCCTCAATCTGTAAGCAGGTCGCATGTATTCCTCACAAGAAGGATGGTGTATTCATCATCCACAGATACCCGTTCTTGCAGCGCCACCTAAAGCCTAGTAATAGGGATGTGACCAAGACCCTTGCCTGCCTTGCTACGGCCTGCCATCCACAGGTAGGGCCGCCAGAGATCCGAGTTTCGCTGAGTCGAACCTTAGGTGCCCCCCACTGAGCTGCAGCCAGTGGTACGCCACGTTATCAACAACTTCATATCCGAAAGCTGCCCTCCCGAGGTGATGGCGGTTGGCCTGAATGCTGTCCGAGAGATCTGTTCGAGAGCCCCTCTGGTGAGTAATAGGGCAAAGCCCCTGGTGTGGAATTGAGCATCGTATCAGGCGTTGGACTCGGACCAACTGGCTGACCTGATCGAGTACAGGAAGTACCGTCAGTCGAAGTCCGTGTCCATCGCTGGCAGGGCCTTGATGAACCTGTACAGAGAAGTGTAAGCCTATAGAGCACTGGCGGTGGTATCCGAGGTCGATGCGTGGTGTAGATACCCCTCGATGCTGCAGAGGTCTTTGAGAGGAAAGGAGGCCAGTCAGGCCATCTCCAAGGGCGTCGACTCTCGGCCAGAATACGGAAGGTGGGATTGGGGAGACCGGGGGCTTCGCTGTTGACCCTGGCCTTCAGGGAGGAAGTTGCTGACGACGTTTATGGCGCTTCTTTGCTCAATCGGGATGACCTCCTGGACAAGAACGGTGAGGGAGCAGAGGCTGAGGAGGGAGCGATGAGGACGAAGATGCCGAGGAAGAGCTGGAGGTCGACTCGGGTGAGTTGAGCATATCCGAGATATCTAGGGAAAACCTAACGAAGACCGGGATGGAAGGGACAACCTTTTCATTGTTAGACGCTGTTGAAGAAGCTTGTGATGACGACGATGAAGAGGAGGCGGAGGTTGAGGAGGAGGTTGAGGAAGAAGAGGCTGACGAGGATGGAGGTAATACTATCGGTAAGAGGGTAGCTCGCGTGAGGACAGCCTACCGCTCGACGCGCATACATCGTTGCTGTCGAGCGTTCTCCTGCCGACGAGGACTGGAAGTTGTCTGTCAGGGGCTGATGATGTGGATGAGGTCGAGGAGGAAGAAGAAGAAGAGCGGCCTGCCAAGCGTGCGAAGTTGGCAGCCGAGGTCAGCGACGAGCGAGCGCTCGCCTTGGCCGATCCCAGCTCTCTTCAGGTCGTCCTCGGAGATGATGACTTCAAGAACCTCCGCAAACTGCGATTACGCCAGGCCATGCAGCTCCAGCTCGGTGACGAGGAAGCCCGGAAGGAGTGAGTTCATGAGCCCTCGGTGGGAGGCATCTGGTCTTCGTGATCAGATACGAGGAGGAAGCGGGCAACCTCTACTCGAGCGATGAGGAGGGAAGCTCGAGTGATTCCGACGATGACGACGTACGGCTACTCAGCGCAGCGATGGTTTCTTAGTGGAGAGTGTCTTCTCTCAGGAGGCTAGGGGGCGATGCTGCTGACTGGCTGGTTAACCCAGGAGAGCCTGCTGGGGGCCAAGAAGGTGCATGGTCACAACAAGATGACGAAGAAGCAGGAGAAGCTGATGGCTGTGAAGGAGGGTCGAGAGAGCAAGGATCACTTCAAGAACAGAGATCGTAGGGGCGGCACCACCAACAAGGAGAAGCGACGGAACAAGCCGATGATGATGGGCATGAACAGCGAACGTGAGCCACCCTTAACAGCCATAGGACATTGTCCTCTATCCCTCCGGTGTAGGTATCAAGAACAGGCGACAGATGAGGGCGTCAGACAAGCTGAAGAACTTGCAGGCCCACGTTCGAACGCTGAAGAAGCAAGTTGGGCCCCAGAAGAGACGCCGCAAGTAAGCAAATCCCTGAGGACTTGTTCCGAGATGCACCACGTAATGGCAGGTAATCGATACGCCCGTCTCTCGAACGTATGCACCCGGTCAAGTGCTGCTGTCCTCTTCCTCCTAGTAGTCGTCTCAGACGTCTATTGTAACGTATGTTTCTTACTACCGCTTTACCACGTTCCACTACCAATAATGGTTAACATTTTGGGCGAGCTTACTCGGCCGTTTTGGGTTCATTAAGGGTCAATGGGGCCACTCTGGCGACCCTCGGTCACTTCTCTACAACACAACAGGGATCTCGTTCACAGCAAGTCGGTCATGATGCATGCCCTTGGTCATTTCTTCTCTGAAATTTTCTTCTTCATGACGCCGCAGACTACCGCACCTTTCGCTACTTTCAGGAGCTCCTCGGGGCTCTTAGGAACACTCGTCGTGCATTTCTTCATTAACCGCCTCAGCAAGTTACCGCTAGGATGGCTCTCCTTCCAGGCGGTCATCACGGCAGTGGTGATTCCGAAGGCCGCCGCAGTGTTGAACGGCTCCTTGTAGGTCAGACCGAGGATGTCTCCCTCCGTGTTCGCCCCAGCTGCCTGGCTCCTAACAACTTTCAAGCACACCTGAGGGCGGTACAAATGTGACCGGGAGAGGGGCTGAGAGGCTCACCTTGCCCGCATCGTCGACGACCTTAAAGAAGTAAGAGGGGTTCTCCCCGTCACCCAAGTGCACCGTGAGTCGTCTGTTCTTCCCGTTCGATCTCGGTACACTCGAGTCGTCGCTGGTGCGACAACGGCACCAATGGTCCACTGGACGGAGGTCCATCGAGAACTCCGTCTCTGTGCCTCCGTAGTTGAAACGCAGTGACAAAATCGGTGTAGAATATGTTGTGCTTTGGACTGAAGAAAAATCGATTTCGAAGAACGAAGGAAGCCTACCCTACCAGGTGGGACACCGATAGCTGAGCCTCCAATGGCTGCTCCCTGCGTCGCCTCTGAGCCCCCTCAGCAGAGGGGTTGGTTTTCTTCTCCTTCTTGCGGCTTCCCGGGTGCCTGATCATCAGCTCGTTCTGATGATCGTGGAAGGAATGCACCTCACAGTGAGATGGAGCGGTACTCGCCCTCACAGGCGACCATCTGAAGGTTGTGGTCATCGCCGCGGGCCTTCAACTTAAACCCAGCCTTATTTTTATCACTAAAGATAATCAGACGTTGCACAGCTTCCGTGATGGAGCGAGACGGCGGCTCACCAGATAACCCAACAGTCCATCTTTCCTCTGTCCGAAGCTCCTGATGAATATCGGAGCCGCCGGTATCAGTTCGATGGACGAGGCACAAGTACTGGAGCTGGACATCGTACGAGAGTGGTATGACAGATAATAACTACTGTCGAGACCTTTCTTCGAGCTGCCCAAGACGTGCAAGCATGCAGCCTCGACGACCGGCCGCGGCGCGTTGGTCGCGCGCTTACTCGGGCGAGCGCGTTGTGCACTGAAGTTAGCGCGCGCCCGGGATGTGGTCCGACTGACCGCGCTGCCCGTCGCAGGTTGCACTTTTCCTCACAACTACTGTATTCGACCCAACCGTACTCCGGGGACGATGAGCCATTCACACCTTATTGTTTGCGTCATTTCTTACGCGAGAGCGAAGTGGCTGGAATCTTGGATTTTCGAGCGGCCTCCTGTTTCCACCGAGCCCCGACGTGCCATCCCTCAGCCAGCTTGTTTTGATGCACCACCCAACCCATGTCTAGTCTTGGAATTGGCGGTATCAGCTACAGCGGAGGCGCTGGTGGTATAATCCTTGCAGCTGGGTACAGCGAGGATATCAAGTTCTACGACACCGTCACCGGAGAGATGATCAAGACCATCGGCGGCCCGGGGTCCAGGGTACCAGGGGTGGAGGGAGTCGGGCTACCTGCAGGTAAGCCCTCCCATCAACGCCAACCGCTGTGATGTAACAGTCTAGGTGGCGCTCAATATGGCAATGTGATTGATGGTCATGTCAATTGCCTGGAGCTCACCCCTGACGACCGTTTCGTGGCTGCAGCGGGGAATCCTTGGGTGAGGATCTTCGACTGTGAGTACACTACAGCGCCGTATTCAAGCTATGAAGGCGGCCATCGGGATAACGTCACGAGCGTGAGTTTTGAGGAGGACGCGAAGTAAGACAGGAAATGCAGGACTGCTCAATTGAAGGACTCCTTGGCAGATGGTTCGTCACCTCGTCAGAAGATGGCACAGCAAAGGTCTGGGACCGGCGAGCTCCCGTAGATGATGAGAAGAGCTTCCAGATGTGAGCCTTGCTGAGGGGTCATGCAGCTGATGACCTCCTCCTGCCACAGGTGCTTCAAAAACCAGCAGCCTGATGGTAGCGGTGGTGCGATACACTGCTCTGTGCTTCCACCCGAACCAAGCTGAAGTCTTGTGTGGTGACGCCAGCGGCCAAGTTGCTGTATGGGACCTAACAGCGAACAGAGTACGCTACCTGTAAAATCCTCTCTGCCTCGAACCATGGTTATTTAGGCGTGGACAGAGGTTCCCGACTCAGGAGGGTCTCCTATTAAATCCATAGCAGTGGCTCCAACGTAGCGTGACCGATCGGTGTAGCGGGGAGGCACTCACGCGAGGTTAGGTACGCCGATCCATCCAGCGATGATGTGACTGTAGTGGCAGCCAACCATAAGGGGTTCTGCTTTTCTTGGCGCGTGTCCGGCGATCAGCACGATACCACTCCGCCGCAGACGCCTGAGGTTTATGCACGAAATGGTCTCGAGAATGATGGTAACGGTGTTCTAGACTGGCTCTTGCTCACTCGCTGCATTGCAGCTGCACCGTCGGCATTGAAAAGTGCATCATCTTCATCATCGGATGAATCCAACGACCAACAGAGCCAACCCAATCATGGCGGTTCCCAGACGACACCGTCTATCGTAAGTGTGGATCTCGATGACACTTCGGCTGTGTGACCGCGCCTGCGCTGATGGACAGGAATCCTATTTTCCCAGGAACGATTTTCTGAGTTCGGAGATTCCTTCACTGAGGATGCGGAATCAAGCAGTTGGGTTCCACTCAACGTCCTGGACGCACACGATGCCTACGTGCTGAAAGTAGGTCGTGGAGGGATTCCCCACCTTTACAAGATACCCGTTGTAGATTCGATTTGCTCCCCGGCCCTGCACGATTGCTGGCAACCTGCAGTAGCGACGGTACGGCGCAGATCTGGCAGTCCCACAGGTGAGACAGTTCTCAAGATCCCATAATATGAGTTCAACTGCTCAGTGACGGATTCTCGCGACAATGTGGTTTTAATGGGCATCCACGATGGGTGTGGGACTGCGCCTTCGGAGCTGACAGAAGGTCTTTCTACACCGCCTGCAGTGATGGTGTGGTTCGTTTATGGGACCTCAGCAATACTGGACAGCAGCAGTCGCGGGTGAGCCATTCTCACGGTGATGCTCAACGGATGGTCCTGTTGATCTCAGAGTGGTGTCGACAGACCTCTCCGGGAGTATCGAGCCCCCAAGGCACGGCCGATGGGCGTCACCTCCATAGCGTTGATAGAAGGGCACTCCCAGTCGCCGATACCCTCCCGGCCAGGTTGGCTTGATTTGCCGCAGGGAAATGACTTCGGTAAGACTTTACAAGAACTGGATGATGAAGATTGAGTCTCACAAGAAAATCCCCGTTGTGTTATCTAGTATGCCCATCAAAGTGGTGGTGTTCACTTATCAACTGTATGCAGACATAGCGGCGGCATGACATACACCCAGTACACTGAGCTCAAGACTCTTCCCGATGTTACTCAGTAAATGTTACATCATTCGTTATGAGCAGCGAGTCCATGGTTCACACATGGTCCGTAGCTCAGTGCTTCTGCCCGCGTTGGTATTCCAGTGCTGACGCGGGCCGCCTCAGGCTCCTTCACCCTCTGGCCCTCCCTGACAGGCAAATGAACGATACTAGCTAAGTAAGTCGATATGCTAGAGGGCTCGTAGAGCGTTGGTTATCCGAGGAGATTGAAAATACAGTAGCTTGACGACATCCAGCACCACGCAACTGGAGTTTACGAAGGGTTTCTTGGATCTTCCCTACCGGTGTTGCCGGCTGCTTCCAAACCGCTATGGGAATTCTCGGCATCCCCACCGATCCTTCCGGCTGGACCAGTCGGAAAACCTGAGATAAGCCACTGCGCTCATTCCAGCGTCTCCTACCATACGTGTGATACGGCCGGGGGAGGTGCTGGGGAAGGTTTATTAGTCGAAAAGTCGCGGCCGCCGCGACCGTCATGTTGTTTTCCTGTGGAAGGGAGCGAACGCGTTGTGGATCTCACCTGGTAAAACCCACGAGGTCACCGGGCGATCTTACTGAGTGACCCGTGTACTCACCGAGCTTCGTCCGATTTTCTGCCGGAGCTTTTCCAAATGCTCGTTTACTCTCGCTTCCTCTGCTTCCCTGAGCTTGTGAGAACCCAGCACTTGAGCAACATGCTTCTCTGTAGCTGAATGGCTGAGCCTCGTGAAGGCGCTTCTGGGTCTGTTAAGAAACCCGAGAGAGTCAGAACGTCTGGAGAGTAGCCGGCTCCGGGGAAGCATGCGTCCGACGGTCCTTCTGTCGCTTTCGAAAAGTTGTTGAGCTGACGGCGGCCTGGTGCTCCGATCTGCGGTAGTTGGCCGAGAGATCGGCGGGCTTGCCGATGACTCCGCTGTTTTCTCATTGCTCGCCTCGGCGACTGCATCCCCAATGGTCGTAGCGGCAGCTGAGCTCGCCATAGCCGGTGTCGCAGTTCTCTCTATTGCGCACGCCTTCGTACACTCTTGGAAGGTCTCTATCCATGGCGTAGGGAGAGGATGGGGGCTGCTGTAGAACCTCCCAGGGGCCACAGTGAACACCCCATCGAGTACCCTCTGCACATCACAATAGTCGCGATGCAGTGCACCATCTCGTGCCGTCCCAAGCGTGACCTTCAATGAGATGGTTCGCCGTGGACCGGTCGCCGATAGAACGACATGAACCGTCCGCTTGGTGAGCCCAGGGAGGTGGTCTATAGAACAGCGTCCACGATAGAGCGAGCCATCAGCAGTAACAAGGAACTCCACATATGTGTTGGACAGAGTTGGCCGAGCAGCTGTGGAGAAGAGATAATGCAGGCCGATTCGACCGATAGGTGCGACGTCGTGATGGCCGGCCGGCAGGGGGAATCGCCTCTTCATGCCGAGGACCTCGTACTGGATCGACTTGTTAGCGGCACTGGATTCCGGCACCCCCTCGAGCGACCAGAGCAGGACCATCAACCGCCACTGGTGCAGGTACTCGGGCCGGGGAGACTGCAGCCCTTCCTCGCCGAACTGGAAGCCTCTGACCGCGGCTCCGGCCAGCCCATGGCTTCCCGCACGGGAGCAGTTGATGCCGCGTCGCGAATGGCGAGAAGCTTGGAATCTACTGGCTGTCGGTTGGGATGCTTCGACGCGCCTTTCTTGTGAGTGCGGATATTCCCAACAAGGGGGAGGTCCTCCAGTAGGCCAACGAAGTCAAAATTATCGTCGTCGTCCCCACCCGGAGGCTCCATGTTGGTCACGACCCGCGCTATCGCCCTGTGGGCTTTCCACAGCTCCTTCTCTGCCAAGAACACAGACCAGCAGAGCTGACACACTCTGTGACTATTCGTGAGGTGACTCGTCGATGCCAAGGCACTGCTCTGAAGGGGTGGGAAGACATGAACCTCGCGAGCTCGGAGGGAATGCCACAGCCAGAGGAGCATCCGACCCGTCATGGTCTGAAACTGAGTGCCCATAGTGCATCGGCAGAGACTGCAAGTTAGCCTCGGCTTCACGGAGGCGCCCAGAGCTTTCGCTCGGCGTTTCTCAAGCTCGGTTGCCGTGCCACCAACGCCCTCCTGCTCTTCTGTCTCTTGGCCCAACAAGGCCAACTGCAGCTTCCCGTTCGGGCTTGTGGGGTCCTCCTTTGGGCGCGCCAAGGAGCGCCTGGGTGGCCGGCAAACACTAGCGACCCGGAAGGACTTCACCTGAGGAGACATGAGCTTCTCCTCCTAAAGAAGTGCACTGCTGACTCACCTTGCAAGCACCACAATTTCCCTCTCCGTCAGTGAGGACGTCGACAACAATCCACTCCAGCTTGAGCATGAAGTAGCTCTCAGAAAACCTCAGCATGCGCTCTGCGACTTCGGGCGGCCTCTTCGAGTGCACTGCCGCTGCTTCGCTTGAACACCACCAGGCCACCGGGGACGGAGGTCTCTGTCGACGCGCAGCATTGCTGGGTCAAGTCGTTGTGATCGCTATTTGGGTCTTCCGAGATCAGACGGTGTATAACCATTAGCGAGCGAGTAACCCACGGGCTTCCTCGGATACTTGCATCGGTAGCAGACCCTTGTTATGCACGCCTGCTCACCGGCACCCCTGATGAATCTTTGGAGCAGCTGGGTTGACTGACCGCCCCCGGCTTCCTGCAACCTCACCAAGGCATTGTTGAGGTTCAGGGCCGTAGTGGCAGTTCGCTGGAGGTGGCTGTTGGCGCCGTAAGAACGCTGTTTGAAAACAAAGGCGGGGGCCGCCTTGTCCAGCTCTCTCTCAAGCTTCGATATTCGAACAGCCTCACTTTCTCGATCGAAATCGTATCTGACCAATACCGTCCAGAATGGAATCCTTCGCGGTGCGTGCTTACTCGACCGTGATGCCGTCTCTCTTGGGGCTGCTGTTGAAGAGGTAGGTGTCGAGTCCACAGAAGCACCAGGTCTTGGGCCAACGGACTCGCAGCTGGCCCAACATCAGCTGCATCCGTTCGAGGTCTCTGAACCGAGCAAGGGAGCCTAGGTAGTCGACGCCAGGCTTCATCGGGAAGGAGTCGTAGTAATCGGTAGAGGGAGGCGCGAAGTGTATCTTCTCGAGGAACTTGAGATCACTGCCGCCCGCGGAGCACGATGATGGGCCCTTCGGCTTCAACCGTGCGAGGACGCCACCAGCAGCTCTCTTCACAGGTTGACTGCTCTCGGGCAGGTCAGTGAGGAAGGTGACCCCATGCGTGGGAGATGGATCGGCGGTGGAGGACATCATACAACGATGAAGGCGATCATTCCTGTAGGGCACTGAGTGGCACCCAGGCTGCAGCGGGTTGTCCAAGGGGGTCTAGTTGACAAACTCAATCATCCCGTGGGAGTGGACAACTTGTGTATCATACTATGCATGGGCAATGTATAACTGCTCAGCATCACACGCCCTTCACAGCAGCGGGCGCCAGGTTGAGGTCCGGCCATACGTACGCTGTCTGCGTTATCGTTCGAGCCTGCAGTGCACCTACCACTGTGGAGAGCCTACAAAGGAGTCCTACCTCTGCTGTTTTTTCGGGCGCGCCGATACTGAAGTGGGAAGCCCTGAGGTCTGCCTTCAAGGCCTTATCAAGCTCGTTCGACTGGATCGGGTGAGCCACCATCGCCATGGTCTGGAGGAAGAGGTGGCTGCGGCGGGATGCACAACAGAGCGCCGATCACCTGCATCGTCTGCCAGTCCTCTGGCTTGGCTGTCCCTCGGCCGATCTCGAAATGTGAGGCTCGCAAATCTTTCCGGACTTCCTCGGGCATGCTCGCCGGCTTGGCGTCCTGATGCTTCCTGAACCCAATTGGTCGGAACCATCGCCCGACGCTGCGCCGACGGCCGACGGATACCTGTAGGCGTCTCGTGAGGTGGTCGATGGCAGTCCTTTGGACCCGAACCCTCCCCCCGGCACTCCAAGCTCGAAGTGATGCGTTCGCAAATCAGCCTTGAGGCGAGGGTCCAGGCCTCGTTCCTCGTATCTATGGTGGGATGCCGTTTCCGTCGGCCTGATGACGAGAGGGCTTACGCCTTAGCTGGGATAGCCGCGTATGAGTTTTTGGAAACTGATGACGACCGTAAATTGCATAGCTCTTCTTCTTTACCAATACCAAATACAAAGTGCCTGCCGACAACACACCTCCATCTCGAGCCTGCCCCTTTCCCTTCAAGCGGCCCAGTAACACGGTTGTCGCAGAGAGATCTTACGCTGATTCTAGGTCGTTCTTGCGCTCCTGACGAACGTTAGAGTCAGCCCCTTCCAAGTAGGCCGAGACAGGGGGTAAAGTATATCTAAGGAAAACACAAGTGAGCCGTCCACCGGACCGCCTCCTGGACTCACGTTGCCTTGCTTACGCTACTCGGTACACCGACACCCGCGGAGCTCTGTGACTGGCTAGCGAGCGAGAAGTGAGGCTTTCTCAAGTCCGCCTTCAACTGAGACGACAGCACATCTTCGGCGGAAATCGCCTTGATGCCCCTCCCACCCTGAGCATCTCCTCCCGAGTGTTATCAGCTACCATCGCGTGGGTGTGGTCTTTGTACCTGCCATTGGTGACGGGAAGCTTGCAGGCCGTGCCATTATAGACCCTCACGTGGTCGCGGAGATACTTTCCATCCTGTCCTTGCGAGCGTCCTCATCACAGTTGCTCATACCAAAATCCTACCAAATCACTGAATTGGAGAGACACGCGGGACACAGGCTCATTCCGTACGAAGTGCTGCCGTCGGAGGTCATCTTTCTCGGCCTGACTAACTCCCTGTGGATGCTTGCAAGCCTCCAGGAACGCCTCATAATTGGCCGAATATCGGTCTGTTGACTCGGATGTGTAACTAGGCATAGACCCCAGGCTCCGTTGAACGGTGCTGATAACGTCCCCTACAGGGGCTTGTCGTTCCCTAGGTGGAAACTGGCTTTGTAGTTGCGCCGCTTCACGTCAGCTTCGACCGAGGATATCCCCTTACGCCGCTGCTCATCATTCATACGGTGGACCTGATTCACAGCTTGGATTGATTATGGCAGAGGCTCTGCCGCAGAGCTCCTGGCCACCTCCTCGTTGTGAGCATCGCCTGTGGTTGTGCTGAACTCGGGCGGCTGATTGGAGTACCCCGCAAGGTTGAAGTTGCTCAGTCGAAGTCTCGCTGCACATTCCCTGCAGGGATAGGGCCGTCTCGTCCGCCGCCACGAACGCAGCCAATGAGGTCCAACATCCTTTGAGAAGCTCACCTGGCTGCCCGAGGGTCTGCGCCTGTCTTGGTCGATCCCCCTCTAGTGTGGTCCACGAGGGCAGCAGCCGAGGTGGATTTATACCTGCATGCTCGGACTAGCTCTCCCTAAAGAAAGGCAGTCACCTACGTCGGCCCATCCGAACCGAAACATATGGACTGCGCCCGAAGCTGTTTGGTTAGCCTCTCCCGACCTTCTTTCGCTCCAGTGACATCAGCACCTGTGAGGCCTCATTAAGCGTGGTGACACCACCGGAAAGCACTGTTGAGGCCAGTTCCGAGTATCAATGGAGCTGCCAGGGTGTCTGACGGTACCTTCTGTAGTCAGCAAGGCCTTGGAGGTTGTTTCCTGATCTCCTTTAACAATGGATTGATACATCCTCGGTCTGAAGACAGGCAGGGTACATCACGTTGTTGAGCTCAGCTACCACTAGGTACGTCGGAGGGCGATATCCGAAAGCGAAGTGCGAGCTTTCCAGATCCTTCTTCTGCTCATCTGCATTTCGGCCAGACGGTCCTTTACCGAAGCTGAAGAGTGTGCTGCAGAGGAGCCGCTTCAATTGCAGTGCTCGTACTTGACATCCCCTGCCCTCGGGTATCGTGATCGCGCCCAATGTGTACGCAGACTTGCTGATGCTGGTCTGCCGATCTCTGAGGTAGGGATCGAACTTGTTGTTCTGCGCAAGATGAATGTTGGATCTCCGCAAGAGCCTGAGCATGGCAATGAGACACCAAGGTTGAGCGATGCCTTCCTGAATAGAAGGGTATGTTTCTCTTACGCAGCATTCTGTTTGTGTGCGCTAAAGTCAGCCGGCTGGATCGCATGCGGCACGAAGGACTCCGCGGCTACCGTGATGTACCTGCCTCTCGGGGAAGTATGATCACATGGCAGATCACCAGGAAGTGGTTACGTCGGCTTTTCGCTCCCTCCTATCTTCACATTGGATTGACGTATGCTCTCCTTCAACTGTTCTGGACTGTACAGCATTCTGCTCAACTTGGAAAGATAACTGGAACCTCAGCGATGCGCTTGTTTGTTCAAAAGAATATTGCTCAGCGCTTCACTCAGAAGAGCAGCCAGACAGGCAACGAAACGGAGGGATCAAGTCGAGCGAGAGGTAAAGACTAGTGACGAAATGACTCTCCAAGCTATTAATGCTGGCTTTACCGGGATACAGGATTGCTACGAGACCTTTGCGGCCTTCACTACCTCGCGAAGGCGGAGAAAGTGATGCCGGCGGGACTCCTGCATCACGGACTCGACGTTGCTACGAATAAGCCACTTGCCAGGATTGAACTGACGACCTTCTGCTTACGAAGCAGACGCTCTACCACTAAGCTAAAGTGGCTGATAATAATTCGTGCCGCCTCGGATCGGTATACCGGAATGCTTCGATTCCACCTCATCTGCTGTAACGGCCAGCTTATCACGCCCCGACAGTCACCGGGTGAGGTTGTGCGAGTCTGCGGCAGATATCATGCGGTGCATCTCAGAGAGTGAAATCTCCTGAAAGCTCTCTCGAAGTCGCCAGCACTGTCCAATTCTTCCCCACAACGGTCTATGTTTACGTGGCAACGCCTCCACAATCGTTGGCAACAGGCCATGCCAAAACTGGCCCGTCGGTGGCTTATCGGCCGCCATGGCATGGCCATCAACTCGGTTCATGGCGTTGATTTTATGCACCTCCGTGTAGTTCAATCGCTTCAATTCAAGCAGGAAGCGTCTATCGTTGTAGGCGGTGTGCAGGCACTTCGGAAGTGTATAAGGCTCTATGTCTATGATGACAGGTAGTCACGGATGAGCAGTATCGCTCACAGCTGACGGCATCAACGCTATTACTCATTCGATGCCCTACTAGGAGCTCTCGACTTTCGAAAGCAAAGGACTCAGCTCACCTATTCCATTGACGAAGGCCAAGTACCAAATGGTAAGCTTTGAGACAGTCACTCACGTCATGGCATGTCAACAAGCTGCAGCGTTCTCGTTGGCTTCATTTTGTCTAATTCACATGAAACGTTTACCATATATAGTGTGCAACCCCCGCCGGGGCCGGAAAATGAATACGTCAGTGAGCACTAGGCGGGCATGTCATTAGCAGCACCGATGGCTTCAAAGACGATAACTTGATACACGCTGCAGATGACCATGAGACACAGTAGCAGAGGAAAACCATATTGCAGAAAGTGCCTGTGGAAGAGGATTGTCCTACCCAATCGAGACCCCTACTCACTTCGACTCCACGTTGCTGCACTGGACTATCGGATGCCGCTTCACAGGCGGTTGCATCCCTTCTTGGCTAGAGGCTGCTGCCCCTTTCGTCGCCTCATCTGGATAACAGGTGCCCAGGTGCCCAGCCGTGCTGTGGCATTACCCGGGCCGAAGAGGGTTCTGTTAATCTCTATTTGGTGCACCTCGTCAACATCCACACCACCAGCGGAGGAGTATGCTGGCCTGTCCTCGTCTACCGCCTGCAGCTTGGTCTCGCCTTGAGCGACCGACTCAGGCGGGTCGTCAGGCACGATAGAGTACCTTGAGGATGAGCAGCAGCAGGAAGTCGGGAACATGACTGCGGTGCGAGTTTGGCCGGGCAAGCGTATCCTCGGTCGATCGAGTTCTACCCGGGTGTGGTTCACCTCTGAGAGATCGCAACACAGACTAGATTGGCACTACTGCCCATGATGGAGCCAATCCCGCCCACGCAGGCACCGACTGATCAAGCAGGACGACAAGATAGCTACGCACGCTGAGTGGGGGGCCTACCGGACAAGGCGTAAGTAAGAGGGGTCACCGGAATACCCAAGTCGGACTTCCCTCGAAGATTGATGAGGATGTAGGCCACAGTAGTGGTATACCTGATAGTGCTTAACCAACGGCCCGCGAGTTTGGCAGTGCTCACGGTAGGCTCTCTAGGAAGGCGCTGCCGATGGCGGAGATCCATAAGATAAGAAGTTGTGAGACCCAGAGCCGATGGGTGAGGGGAATGGACGTGATGATGTCGGTGATGAGATCTCCAATGGCACTGACGAGCTCATGCTGCTGCCAATTGACGCAAGCAGTAGGGAGGCTCACCGTATGAGCCCTAGCTCGTTGACTGCCTCTACTAGGACGAAGAGGCTGGCGAAGAAGATGAGAGTGTCCCATTCGACGGCCTCCAGTACTCGATGGAAGTCATGCGGAGATAAGACGATGCAGCCGACGTACATGCCCAAGAGAGTGAACCATGCAGCCTCGTAGCCATGAACCTTACTCATGACCATACGACCATCCAAGGAGATAAAGAGGGACTCACCGGAGAGAGGAATAGAGCTAGAGTGATGGCGACGAATATCGATCCGACTTGGGCGAAGGCGACCTGACTCACATAGAACGGTGGAGCCCTGTTCAGACGGTGACGGCGATCGAGCGCGGAGGTAAAGGCTTCCGCGGTTGGCCCACTTTGTCATGGATAATATTCTCTCTTTTTATCCTCTCCTCGTCCAGTAGGGCCCTCCCGGAGACCTCAGACCGGAATCTCAGATACAGCAGACCTGCCGCAGCCGGGAGGAGTAGGACTACTAGGGGACCGTTGTATCTGCGAAGGCGAGTTCTCCTGGGCAAGTCCTGACCGCCGCCGCCGTCGGTGCCGCTCACACGATGAAGTCCGTGAAGGAGACATCGAGCTTGGAACCGATGACCACATTTGGAGGGTCTCCGATAAGGGTAGCAGTGCCACCGATAGTAGCTGATAGGGAAGCCCTCTACCGGACGGGCGTAGGCGAGATCTCACCGAGTAAGGTCTCCGAGAGGTAGAAGGGTACCGGGCTCCTCTTTATCTCCTTGCACAGGGATATAGTGACCGGTCCCACCAGCATCACGGTTGTAACGTTATCGAGGAAGGCTGATAGGACCTGTGGGGCCGTAACACTGTAGACGTATCAGGCAAGGGGTCTGACTCCCGTGGAGATTGTGAGGAGGAAGAACAGTAGCGTGATGCGGCCTCCTGCCAGGATGACCATGCGGGCCGCTACGTACTGGAAGAAGCCTGTAAGGGCCAGGAGATGGACCTAAAGGGCGGGTCTCTGCCCCCGCTGAGCCTCCCCGGGTACTCACATTGACCATCATACTGAAGAGCAGCATCAAGGTGCCAAAGTCCACCATGGCCATGATATCCTCCAACTCCGGCACCTCATGCAACAAGGCTATGAGGAACAACCCCAGCATAGACCCGATGAAGGTCGCGTACCTTGATGGAGGGATGGCCATAGGAGGGGGAGGGCGAGGGTGGCTCAGCAGCCTACACTCGGTGGATTATCTCGGTGACGATCAGGATGAAGGTGCAGAGGAATAGTATACCTACCACACCACCCCCGCATCGCATACAGCACTTCCTTTCAGTGCGACTGAATATACTTTCAGCAGGAACGGGGTTCGCGCTATAAGCAGACTGCCGTCACTAGACCCCATAGTAGCAATCTTACCGGCGATCAGGACTCTGTACCGTGCGACGCTCCCTAGGAGCATGGGCTCGAGCAGGAAGGATACTGGTGAGCCCTCCCCTTCTACCCATACCAGCAGTTTCAACGGCACACGACCATCCCCGGTAGGGACATCATACTCATCGTACAATGGGACCTGTCGTTACGAGGATGCTACGGTCACCGATGAATTACTCTGGCCGATCGGAGAGGCATTCGAAGGAGGCCCTCCCAGACCATACTTACAAGATCGACATTCTCGAAGAACTCAGCCTCCACATTTGGTCATCAGTGGTAAGGGAGTTGCTGTAAAGCAACACTTCCTCATCAGCATCTAGTAGGGGCATGCATGGCAGGTCAGCAGCAGCCAGACCCCACTCATATTACCAGCAAGCTGCCTTTTAGCGTGGTCCTCGGATGGGCCAGCTAGAGTTGGGTCATACCACAACTGCCAGCGGAGGACCCTTCCCGAGGCTTCGGGCTCCTCTCCATCGTCCACCCGCATCAACGAAGACTGCCTGTCCTACCAGTAGATAACGGCGGCCTCAGATACCCTCCGAACGTGCAAGGATACCTTGGCAGCCACAACCTTGATGTCAACAGCCTTCGCGTCGCGGCCAAACGGCAGCGTGAGATTCTGTTCCGGACTGACTACGTACCTAAGTTGGCCTCGGAGGGGGCAGCAGGGTGGAGGGGCCTTGCTACATAGGAGAGGAAATGAACATGTTGTACTTCTCCAGTTTAGTACGATGGACGTCCGTTCTTGCATGATGGGGCTCCCAGAGTGAGACGAACACTACTACTGCCAATGATAAGAAAAGTAACTGACCAAGCGCAGTTCAGCGTTGCCTACGACGGCAAGCATCATCGCCCTCAAAGCTACTACCAAGGCCACCCACGGTATGTGCTTCTTCGTGAGCCTGTTTACGGTGTCCTCTTCGGCCTCTGGCGGCCCAACAATCGACCCACGGCCACCAATGAGGATGCCCGATGGTGCCGGGGATACGGCAAACGATAAAGCATCGCTACCTTGGAAGCTGCCCGGCGCTGGACCGAACAGGGCCTCCAGCCGACGCTCCCTGGCAAGAGGACTCAATCGCTCTCTATAACTGAAAGCACGGGAGTACCCCGATCCCAGCAATGGCGTGCTGTTCATAGTACGGATCTTGAAAGACAGCTGGGCCCTTGACCTCGGGCTCAGCGTACCATCATTGGCTGGTAAGTAGGCGTTACTCAATCTGTGAGTAATGGCAAGTATCGTGAGAGGGGAGGCATCCATCACCGTCTCGTGAGAGTGTGGTCTAGCCTTCTAGCAAAGGTGTCCTCCTCCATACGGTCCATCCTGTGCAGGGTCGAGAGTCCTACAAGAGCACGTTAGCCCTCCCGAGAGCCCGACCGTACTACTTCGGATGGACATGGCCCGCGACGGTATCATGTCCGTGACGGAAGGACGAGGACTTGGGGGTGCCTCACTCGAGGCTGACCCTGACGCCTGCGGACTGCCGCCACCACCAGACCCTGCCATGATGGGAACAAGCCAATAGGGACCTGGTGATGGACGCCGAACTCCGATGCATCTCGGCACAACGGAACGCCCTAACAACAGCACAGGAGGCCCTTTCGATGGAAGGACCATGCCCGATTGGCAGAACCCAGGAGGACTACGCAGCTCTCCAGTGAAGATGGGCATGGTTTTCCCGGCGAGCGAGAAGAATTGTGCGCCGAAGCAAAATTTGCTGATGCCCCCCCGTACACGTTTCGAGAGCATTGTGTACATGTCTCGACCGTGGCGCTGCTATGACCAAGAATTAGCCCCTTGGTGGTATACTACGAAGACCGTGATGTTCGTCATACGTAGTTACCAGTCATCTGCTGGGAATCGCTTTTACCAGCGGCACCCGATTAGAGAGCCAGATTATTCGCCGAGATATTGGTCTGAGCATTCGTGCCCCCCTCATCATCGTTCGGAGTTCCGGTAGAATCGCGGGACACGGAAAGGTCCGCAAAGAGTGGGCAAAGTACAAGTGTCCCTCTTTAGATCACTGTTCTCCAGTGTTCCTGCTCCTCCTCCGTTGTTATGATTCTAATGTCCCTCCTTTTTACAGCTCTTCTGCTGCCCTTGTTAATTCTCTCGAGTGCAACGAACAAAATAAAGGTATTCCCGGACAAGTACTACGCTGACGTCGACAACAACAACATCTTCGTCTGTGCTCCCGAGACGGTCACGAAAAAGGCCAAGTCCGACTGGGCCGCCGGCAAGGAGGTGGTCCTTGATGGTGGTCAGTGCAAGGACTACGACCAGTTCCTGGCAGAGGACGGGCAAGGGGACTTTCTTGACTGTGTTGTGTGGATCGAGGGGCAGACCATTGGTGCCCTCGACAAGCTCGGTGTCGATGCTTACCTTATGTCCGGTTCTCTCCTAGGGTGGTATCGCCATCACAAGGGAGTCGTGCCTTGGGACGTTGATGGTGATCTCGGGTATGAATCAGGATTCATGCAATGCTGCCTTCCAGGCTAAGGGGGGCAAGCATAAGAATATGATTGGTCTATTGCGGGAGACTATCGGAAAGCAGTTTTACGTCGGGGCCCGTCTGCAAGGGGTTGGCAGCTCCCTCCCGGAAGACTCCTTTAAAGCCTGTGATACTAACGAGCTCATGGTACGGGGGACTCATCCGAATGGTAAGACCTGCCATACTGACATATGGATCATGCATCCTGATGAGGCTAAGTATAAGGGCACTGAGTTCGAGTGTCAATGCAAGAGCGATGTCCCAAAGCCGAGAGTGTGCCGTAAGGGGACCTACTGCAACGCCTTGGATGACTTCTTGCCCGTGCAAAAGACAACGCAGACGGCTATCACAACGTCATCGGATGTGAAGGTCCCTCGGAAACCCAAAGAGGTTCTCAATATTTTATACTCCAAACACGGATTTTCTCAACATGGCGACTATACCCGGCAACTATAAGTTCGGCAGCCGTGTTCTTGTATTGGGTTCTGATGCTGCACCACAGCCGGTCACTAACTTCTTGCCTCAGCGTACCCAGCAGCCTATGCAGTCTGCTGCTAGCAAGCAGCTCTTTGTGGGGCCGTTCCCGGAGGCATCGATCGCAATCGTTGTTGCTGCATTTGTGATCGGTATGGCCTTTGGTGCTCTACTTCACCGGTGCTACGTACGGCGTCATTCCTCGACCATCGCCTACACTACTGTTGATAATGCTGGTAGTAGTTAGTAGTCTCAATGTCTTTTCATATTCCCGAGGGTCGTGTTCTTGTCAGTGTACAACGTGGGGAACGGCATTCTCGACAACAACAACAGCAACAACAAGAGCTCTCCTATTTCCCGCGCTGAGGTGTCTGAGGTAGTCCTCATGGTGCTGTAAGTGCGGTGTCTATCCGTTGGTTGGGGGATCCCACCGAGGCGAGTGAGTATGATAGTGTAAGCGGTATACAACGCATCCTCGGTTGAGAGGTAACCCATGAAACATGGGCAGCGCTGCTGAACACGAGAGGACTCCGCATCGAATGAAACATGGAGAATATCATTGCCTCGAATTAATCTTATCGAATTCCACCAGTAGCCGCCTCCTCTCTTCCTCGCGCTTGTGGAAGCATCTGAGTTTCTATTCCTGGAAGTAGAGGCCCTAACGGCACCCACCTGGCCAGCTATACTGGACCTGCGCTGTCGTCCTCTAGACCGAACGTGTTCAATACAGTCTACTGCTGCCGGCCCCTCCGAATCATTGGTTCCCAGCATGGACGGCGTCCTCTCCTCAGCTGGCCATGGGTCCACGAAATAGCTCTTTGCGACTTCAGGCATCATCACCTACTATGAACATACCAGAGAGGGCCACTAGGCCGAGAGGACGACGAAGTTTCACCTCGCTTCTAGTCTCGGGTGATCCAATCACCTTTGGACTACTGTTGCCGCTACTGCGACCAGTTCCATAAATGCTGGCCATGACCTCCCTCACAACCCGACCACTCCGTCTCCTAACCTTTCGATCGTCGAGAGGGTGATGGGGTATGTCCTTGTATATGACGCAAGGTTGAGTCTCGCTTGCCCCATCTCCTACTGGCAGCCAGGACCAGTCCATGGCCGCCTTCACTCCCTCTCCAGCCTTGTGAGCAGCCGCTATACCCTCTCCCTCATCGGGCACTTCCGGGGCAGCCGAAGCAGCATAGATTGCCTGTAGTATCGATCTGGCCGCTTCTCGGTCGGAGTGATCAGGCAGTGGCTTCTGATTGCCTCCTGGTCCCCATACTCTGATGTAGGGTTCAACTGGGGACCCATCGACACGGCCTGAGAGGGTCGGCGGGGTGAGTGGAGCTGCAGCGAAGGAGATGAGTCCAAATGACCGGCACACGCTCGGCGGGCAGTGCACCCCATGACCACCTTCTGCAAGATTCGTGCGCAACTCTGACGGGAAGAAGAACTCTTGTTGGATGCCCTTTGCCCGAGCTACTAGCGGATCGATTGCAGCACCGAAGCCAACCTGAGACTCTCTACGTTGTCCTCCTCCCACAGCCGAGACCTCGTGATTACCTGTATCGAGGTGCCGATCTGGTCGTCGGGTAAGCTCTTCAATTTGGGAGGCCATATCATCGTGGTATACCGCCTTATACAGCCCCTTAGGCTTTCGTATCCTACCACCGGGACCGAACCATGCCAGGAAAGTCTCGCTACGGCTGGACACCCGGCGATGGCACCCACCTCTGCAGCCTCCACCTGTGCAACTGCTCGACTGCCTCCGCTGCCCTCTCACTCTGCTGGGCAAGATCAATGAGCCTCTTCCTTTCCTCGTCAACGCCATCATGACGGACCTTGACCGAACGGACACTAGACTAGCTTTCCTGGCCCGTGGCGGACTTGTGCTTCCTTCAAAGCCGCTCTTGCTGAGCCGACCTCTCTTCCTCGACGACCTGTCGAACTGTCTCCCTCTTCTCTGCAATTTGAGCCTCGAGATCTCTACGGAACTGCTCTTGTTTTTCTCTTTCTTCAGCCTGAGCAGCGCGGGCTTGAGAGACTATAGTTTGCAGCGCTTGAAACAGCAATGATCGGAAGGTTCCACTGACCGCAGCATGAGACCGGCCTCGTCGTGTCCGTGCCGGGGCTGCTCATCGCCGTCTGCTCCCATCCTCATCATCCCCTCTTGAACCCCGTCGGACACGGATGGCGAGGAGTAAACCGACTGCTGAGCCTGAGGGGACGTATTGGATGATTTTGGCCGCTCAACGAGTGCAACGACGAGAGCCAGCTGGGTCTGCCCTCCCATACATGGCCCATGACGGCCACTGGAGGATCCAGAGTATTTTCAATGGGGAACAGCAGCCGGCCGATAGGCTCTGAAGCCCTGCTCACATACTCATCGAAAGCATCCCCAGTGCCTGACATCAATGGCGGTTAGGTGGCTCCCTCGGTCCAGCCAACTCACAGTCGCTATCAGCTTTCTGTGGCATGACCACCCACTCCCCGCCCAAGTCCACTGTACGCCGCCTCACGGCATCCTCCGCCCTCCTCTCAGGCTCACAGCAGTAGGCCTTGACGAGCCGTAGAAGTTGATCTCGTGTTCTCGGATCACCCACCATGCTGTCGTTGTTCAATGATACGGAGGAGGCGACTCAGTCGATGGACATCAGCAGCCTTATCGTCGCCGGCCGGACCGAAGACTCCGCTCAGGGCTTCCAGGATTCGACACAATCGCTGTCCCCTTCTCGCAAGGCTCATGACCCCACCAAAGGACTCTCGTTCGAACTCCAGCAGCTCCTCCCCTAGAATGCCATCGAGCTCCTCCCGGACCTCCCTTGGCAGCTCAAGGCCCTTGAGGCGAGCGACGATATTCCCGACTCTCGGAGCCCAGCAGAGGTAGCACTCATTCAAGCCACACCGGCAGACGAGGCTTCGGTCCTCCTTGCTGCGGCAAGGGAAAAGCTCGGATGCCGCACCCTGTACGGCAAACTTAACACTTTTGGTAATCCGGGAAATCTCCTCGCCGCTCAGCGCGTTGACAGAAAAGCCTCTGACGATCCCTCGCCGAGGTTGTCTCCGGCCTTCGTGTAGAGCGTCCCAGGAGGCACAGGGCAGAGGAGGCTGATCTTCGGAGACCGACAACCACTCCAGCACAGATGGACTCGGCGGAGCGGAGGTGGCTGCCTCTGAGCGCAGAGGTTTCCTCGACGTCTCCAGTATCGGAGGCTCTTCAAACAGCGCGATCATCCATGATAAGGGCAGTTGCCTGTTCGGCCGCCGGCTGGCTCTGATGCCCCATCATGCCCCACTGAACCCAACAGCAGCGACTATCGATCACAAGCGCTCCTAATTATACATGCAGCTTCAGTCGGCTACTAGGACGGGGAGCGGTCTACTGAAGAGCATCCTCCACTGTAGCCGCATGAGCTCGAACAGGGGGAGCTCGTTAGACAGGACCTCAGCCAGCTTCTCCCCAGCGACGGTCTGCCAAATGACCTCGACAAGTCCACTGACGTCCTCGTTCAGGGCCTGAGTGGCCAGAGGATGAGTAGCATTGGGAGCCTTCAATGGGTGGCCCAGTCGGACTAGTATCGCGACATAGTGATTGAGTGCCAGCTGCAGTGCTGTTGCCACAGCTACACTGCAGTCCGGGCTAACACTACCCACCAGACTCATTGCCTCTGGTAGGCTGCTGCTGATGCCCTCGTCTCCAGCAGGGGGCTCCGTACTGAGGTAAGCCGCTGATAGGTCTCTCAACCTCGCCACAGCAGGACTGCTCTTGCAGTGTTTCGGCAGTCGTCGTGGCTCGAGACCTGCCTGCAGGGCCCTGGCATGGAGGTCGGCCAAGGCGTTGGCAAGGAGCAGACCCCACCCCGACTTTAGGGGCCTCCACCACTGAGAGTTCACACTCTGAAGGTAGTGCCATGAGGCAAGGTGGGTCCTGTCCACTGAGGCCACCCCATCAGCCGGCAAGTGGGCCAATAGGGCTATGACCGACGCGATCTCGCAGCCACGACCCCCAGGGCTTTGTGGCCAGGATGGGGTGGAGTTCCCGACCATGGCCTCGAGGAACTCGTTCTGAATTCGCCGGGCCTCCACAACACCACCACAGTCGAAGCCCATCGACCGATCGACCGTGCTGGGCCCTCGCTTGGCAGCCCCGGGACGCGGCGGCAGCAACCTTGCTGGCAGAAGAGCCTGTTGATGCAGGGCCACGAGGACAGCATGAACGTACTCAAAATAAGGGCTGCTCATAGCCAACAACCGGAAGGGGTTCTCTCTAGCCACCCAACCCTCTGCTACTTCAAGGAACCCCAACACGCCCTCCTCGGAGCCACCAAGCTGTAGCCAACCCCTCGCAGTGGAGACTATCGCAGTGGCCGTCTCAGGAGGGCAGTGCCGGGAGCTGATGGTGAGGTCCCGTAGAGTTGCCCCCAGGGGCAGAAGAGAACTGCCAACGTAGCTAGGCACAGAGAAGCGCAGCTCGCCAACGTGGACCTCGGCAGCCACCGTGGCCACGGCCCTGTGGCGATGGACGACCGCGCACTCGAAGATGACGTCCTGTCTCGACCCTAGGTGGGGGCGCAGTCTAGCCGACACCGCGGCAAGGAGCTCAAACACGACCCTTCGCCAGGCTGTGTCCGTCCAGATGACGGAGGGTGGGTAGTTGACCATGAAGGACGTTGAGCGGGGGTAGGCAGTCGAGAGTTGGCGGATGGGTGGTATCTGATCTCCTTTGTTGTAGAACTGGGCCAGCAGCGCTATCATCTCGACTATGAAGGGGAGCACAGGACAGGCCTCGTATGGTGCGAGGTCGACCGACAAGGGCTTGACCGAGTGCCAGAGCTCGGCCATAGGGGTAGTGAAGACCTCCAACTCCTGTAGTGGGAGTAGGGCGGGATCACTGGAGTTGCACAACGCAGTCGGGGCCGAGTACTCCTGTCGGGAGGAAGTGGGCACTAGTGGACAGAGCAGCAGCAGGAGGAGGACTGGAGATAGCTTCATCACATTAAGACGGAGAATGCATGCTGAGAGGTCACTCATGCTATTGACAAAATCAAAGATACTCCTAGTTGGAAACGTTTCAACAGAAACATGCTTCAATTGGTCCGTATCCGTCGCCAGTTCATCTCCCTCGTGAAGTTCTTCTGCAAGTCGATCGCCATCTCTCTCGCTCTCTCCCGACTCTTCCTCAAGATGCCGCGTCCCTCCTCGGCACGACCGACTGGTACGAACCTAAGGACTCGAATCGACCAGCTCCCATCACGTACGACCGCTGACTACACCAGAGGTGGACACAGGCCGATGGTGAGCTTGTCCGCTATCCGGCGCTGCAGCATCGGGGCTAGGGTCTCCATCCGCCGCTGGATGCCCTCGACATTCTCTTCCTCCCAGGGCGATAGAGAATAGTATATCGTATGAGGTCTGCAAGGAGTCGGCCCAAGTGCAGCGGTGAGTGGAAAGCAGCAGCACTTACGAACGAGGGCTCTCCGAGTCAACCCCTTCGATCTGTATGTCGATTCCGTCCAAGAGCTCCCTCTTCTCCTCCTTAGACCCGCACAGCAGCAGCTGCGCCACATAACGCTGAGAATCCACAGTCGGCGCTTGTCCTATTTAGTAGACCCTACTACCTGTATCAGAGCTTGAGTCCTCACCCGCCTCCGTGCCCTCTGCCGCGTCACTGGATTCATCACCTCACTCGAAGCCGTTGGCATGTCAGCCAAAGCGCCCTACGAGAGCCGTGCAGCATCCAACAGCTCTCCCTCAGACCTCACCGGCTCTCTAGGTGTGAGCTCTGATGTACCGCTCATCCTGCCCACAGCAGCAGGCAAGGCGGCACCCTTCGATTCCTCCCGCCCTTCGCCCGCAAAGACGTGCTCCCTGAGCATCAGCCCTTACTACGATAACGGCGGACCCCGTCTACCCCACAGAGTCGAGATTCCCCTTTCTTCGCCCATCCTCTCGAGCATCCCCATCTATTATCCTGAACTCACTCACAGTTGAAGTTTGCGCCGGAATGAAGGACAAACCCACTTGGCCCCGGCAGTCCCCCATCTGCTGAGTAGCCGCTGGGGAGCATCCCGCCCCGTCGGAATAGAAAGCCTCTGCCCTTCATCATTCCTACCAGACACTCAACGTGCCTCGCCGCTGTTCTATTACCCTCCGCTCACTCGACAAGCCGCGTCATCTCGGAGAGCTCCTCCTCCATCTGCTCCAGGGCGGGCTCGAGGCCTTGAGCCGCCAGCTGATAGATCCCTGCTCCACAACCATGGCTAGCCGCCCCGACCTACCGTCGACCTCGGCAGCATGTCCGTAATGTAGTCAGCTTTTATATCATCCCAGGGTTTCCTCTTTATCCGACCCTCAAGCGCTGATGCCATCCGCCAGCCTGACCGCAGCCGGCGTATCATCATGAACTTAGCATGCACTTAGTAGGGCTATTGAGAACACCAGCCAGACAGCAGTAACTTGGCGGTGATGGAAACATGTTAAAATATAACATGCACAGGGGAACAATAGTGATGAATACTGTCAGTGTGAGGGTTAACAACAGAGATACAGATCCTATCACCACAGGCGTCAGCCGCCTGTCGAACTGCGTCCAGCCAGTAGGAGTTCATAGCGGCCCTTCAAAGCATCTAGCTCCTCCTCTTTCACCTTCTTCTCCTCCTCACTTCTGACAATCATCATCATCGGCACTACCCTCCCTGCTAGACTACCTGTCGAGCTTGTTAGTGAGGTCCACCAGCAGCTCCATGTACGCATCCAACTGCTCCTGTATGCCGACTGTGGTGCTGTCATCCAGGGACTCCTCATTGCTAGGGCTCCCCACCTCCTCCCGAGCCTTGTCCCTCTACCACAGACAACAACACAGGCACGTCAGCGGCCCCCTACTGATTCACCTGTCACTACCTTGTCAGCCAGCATGATCTGGAGTTCTTCGATTCTCCTCTCCGCTGCTTCCGCCTTGTGGACACCCTCCAAAGCCTTCTCTAGGCTGCCAGCCAGCTCCACATTATCATTGAACAAAGCCTCGCATCTGGCCTCCAACTCCCCGTACTGCCCCTCCAGAGCAGCCACAGAAGCGCACTTTTCCTCCAAAGCCCCACACTTCGCCGTCAGCGCTGCCACCTCTGCGGCGGTCTGTGCCTCCGCCTCCGTTTGCGCAGCGATGCCCAGCTTGAGCTGCGATACCTCGACCTCGCGATCTCGAAGGGCGGCTGCTGTGGTGTCGATTCTCCCCTGTAGACTGACGACTAAGCCAGCCAACTCTTTGTTATCCCATACCATTCTATTCGACACCAACAGGCCATACCCGTACCGTAGCCTAGCTGCAACCAAAGATACCAAACACCGGATGGCCATTACCCAGTGACTCCTGGATGGCAGCGGACGCTCAGTCTCCGTACCAACACTCCTCGAACTCACCACCATCGTCTGTGTGGTTGTGTTGGCGACCTTGCAAGGACTCGTCTGTATGGCCGTCCCCTCCGCCATCGCTACACTATCCCTCGATACATCACTCCCGCCGCCCTCTCGCTGCGGGGGGCCTCGATAACGAGCAGGCAGGGACTGCCCCGTGGCCGCCTTCGTCGCTTCTTCGTTGCTCGCAGCCTCCAGCGGTGAACCTTCTCTCCAAGCGAGCGGCACCGGAGCTTTCCGTTGTACCTCAGCGCTGACCGCAATAGATCCTCTGGCGGGAGGGGGCAACCCATCATCCCACTCTATCGAGCCGATACTAACCGTCTCCGTACCCTTCGCCACTTCATCCGTCTGTGTCGCGGCGGTGACCCTCGTGGAGCAGGTAGGCAACACGTCTCTGAGGAGTTCGGTTTGCACCCCTCGGTCGATGGGGCCCGCAGATTCCGGCAGCACTATTCCATCATGGACCGTCGCAGTCGCCACCGTAGCCCGAGAATCAGTCTGTACCCCGACTGTCACTCCCTCCAGCGCTACTGGCCATGCTTCTGTCTGAGCCTCTGCATGGCGAAGAGCAGCTAGGGGCGGACCGCTGACCCTTGGCCGCTCTGCATCATCCGTTTGCATACCCTTCGCCACGAGTATGGGGGAGCTTCCTCACGTGGACGGTGTCGTTATCACTCGGCAGCTCCGTCTGTACACCGACGTCCAGCGCGATCTCGACCCTTCGATCCCTAGCGTGACCCATCTCGACCACTCCCCGCCAGTACGGCCATACCATCATCTGTTTGGGATGCTACCGCTAATGCAGCACCGGCCGTCGTCGTCTGGACGCCCGATTCTGACACCTCTAGCTCTATTTGAACCCCACCGTCGACAGTGTCCACCGTCCGGGTCTGGCTCCCCTCTTCCAAGCACGTCACCCGGTCTGTGATGACTCCCGCCGACACCAACCTTCGCACGGCAGTCTGTGTGGCGGCGACCCGAGAGTGCAGTCTGGTCTGGGTCATACGACTCGGCCGCAGCTGTGGCCTGGTCTGAACCTCCCTCCTCACTGTGACCACCCGATGGGTTTGGCATCCCACTTGGGCGTGGAAGAGCGGCAGAGTTTGACTGGTCGCCGACGCTAGGCTCACAGCTGGGGTCTGGGTACCAACATCTCCCCTTATCGCAGGTTCAGTCTGTACTGAGCAGTGGGTACTCCTGGCCTTCCTGTACCAGTGGTGCATCGCTCCGCTAAGCCTATCACGACAAAATCTCGTCACTGCTGCCCCTAGTACCCGAGCCGCCTTCCTCCTCCCGACCCTCTTCCCTCTGCCGAGAAGGGTCTCGCGATACCACCTTTCCCACACAAAACACGGACGAGCCCCAGCCTCTGCAGCTTCCCTCTGGTGACGACAAAGTACCACCGGTCGAGAGCCAAGGCCAGTGTACGCTGACGGCACTGACGAGCCAGGTCGGCCATGGCCCGCATGACGACTCTTTGGCGCTGGGCTGTGATGCCCTCGACCCTTCGGAGGAACTGGGCCTCTCGATGAGCTAACGCGATGCGGCAAGACCGGTGGCTACACAGTGGGCCGTCCATAAAAGCATCATAACAAAGGAATACAGGCAAGGGTGGTCGTGAGGAGTAAAACCAGACCCGTGCCGCTTGAAGATCTTGCACACTTGTATTTCCTCAACGGTCGTGCTGCCGCGCATTTCCATTTAGGAGTGACAACCCGTCATCCCTTTTCTCGTCCATGTCACCCATCTTCCCCGCAGCCAAGGTTGGAGGTGAGACAACACAGAAGCTCGCTTCATCCTCGTCTTGCCACCCCTCGCCCATGATTCCCTTCCAGGAGCCTTGATGAAGACCCTGGCCAAGCCAGTGTCCAGCCGTATCCAATCGTTGGCACGGACTGACGACTTTTGGCGAGGGAAGACTGTCGCTCTAGGGCAGGCCCTCAACATACTCAGCCGACGGATAACAAGGGTGATAGGGGGCTAGGCGTCACCCTTCCCTGCCCGGAGATCATCATCCTCAGGTGGCCGAGAACAACAAGACGCGACGGGCCATACCTCCCTTGAAAGAGGCCGCGGCACTCGACTGGGGTGCCACCTTCATCGGCGAGTCCTTCGTTTTTGGTGTCACCACACTAATCATAATTAGCGAATACCAGAGGGCAGCGTAGGGGAAGGGCGGCAGCGTCGTCCTCTGGCAGCACGAGTGATGGTGGTCAGGAAGAAGGATCGGGAACAGGACATGCTCAAGAGGCTTCAGAGGGAGGATAAGGAGGCCCAGAGGCTGCGAGATGTAGCCGAGAGAGAGCGGCGGCTACAGCGACTGGAGGACCACATTGAGTAGTACTGAGGGATGGCGAAGGGAAGGTGGTAGTGTATGTGCAGGTTTTTGCACAGCCGAGTAGATCATGCTATTGCCGACCATGACAAGCTTTCCAGGACCCTAGCTGCACATCGGGACCGCCAGCAGGCACCGAGATCGGCAACCGATCCTGGCCTGAGCAGCGAGGAGTCCCTCCAGCGACTCATAGAAGGCTCCTTATCGACAAGGCTAGCGTGGCCTTGAGAATGCCTTTTCTTGTGCTCAATCGACAAGTGTTGTCTTCGACCTAGGGTACTGTCGTCTGTTCCAGCGTCGCCGCTTGACTCCAACCCTCACGATGATGCGCGGCCTGGTGGGGTCCCTCACCTCCTCATCCTCATCATCATCCTCCTCGTCGTCGTCCCCTAGCATGCCTGCTGGCCTCGGCTTCGTGTCCTCCGCCAGCGGTGCAGCATCAGTAACCATGGAACAGCTAGTTAGCGATACCAAGGCAGCCTTCAAGGGCTGGGGACACAACCTGCAGGAGCACCTGGCCAATGCCTACGGCACCGAGCCTGTCGTCGTACGAGATCCAGGTGAGCCGGCCTCCCACGCCCCACAACGGAGCGGGCGTCCCCTCAGATCAACGGGCGTGGCTGCTCGGTCGCCAGTCTAGATCGACAGCAGACTTCTACACTGTATGGCGCGGCATCCGTCGGATGACCTACCGGAAGAACTTCGAGACCCCTCTGTACAACCAAAACAAGCATCTCGAGTTCCACTGTGACACCGGCTGGGGATGCACCATCAGGTCGGCCCAGATGCTGCTGCTAGTGGCACTCAAGAGGCATCATGGACTGGACTCGAGTACGACCTGACTCGGCACCAGTGTTACTCTATGCTGCTGCCTCAGGCGGCGCTCGGCTGCCCTCCACGGACGACCTTATCAGCAGGGGTCAGCAACAGCCGTCTGATGAAGTGACTGTCGACGAGACGAAGTTGTTGAGGTGGGCGTGTGGTAGTAGCCTTCATCGCCTCAGACTGTCCCCCTCAGGTTGTTTGAAGATCGTTTTGATCGGCCCTTCTCCATCCATGCCTTCATGTCTTACAGCGAGCCCGGTCAATGGTTCGGCCCGGCGAGGGTCTGTGATGTCGTCCATCACTTGACCACAACTCCCGCCTTGTGTCACCTCGGCCTCGCCGTCTATGTAGACCACGATGGCCTGCTCAAACCTGAGGACGTCAGGGCTGCCTCGGCTGGCCGCCGATCCTCGACGCCGGACCTTCGCCGAGTTACCATGGAGATAGTAGCGGTGGAGAGCTCACCTCGGAGGGAAGGTAGTGCTGCTGGCTCGCCGACCTCCTCAGCCTCCGACACTTCCGTCGGTCGTCGGAAGCGTTCCTGGAGCCTCGGGTCTCGGGGGTCATGAGTGGGCCGTCCTGTCCCCCAGCGACGCAACAGTAATGAGAAGTCGTACGGGTGAGGACGTGTCCAGCCCCAGCCACTTTGTAATGGTCGGTTTTTCGGGCGAGTCATCGACTGATGCATGTCGTGACTACGAGGTGGATGGCATGGAGGTCGACTCCAGTGCTTGCAGCGACACCTGGCACGACTGTCCAACAGCATCGATGACCCCGCCCAGTGCTGATGATACTGACGCCATGGCCGAGGAGTGGTCAAGGGGTGTGCTCCTGCTCTTCCCAGTGCGGCTTACTGATGGCGATCAGATCGATGCCGACAGCGCCAGAGTCGTGAGCGAGTACTTGAAGCTCCCTTGGTGTATCGGAGTCATCGGAGGTCAGTCTACCAGGGCACACTACATAGTGGGAGTCGCCGAGAGGGACACCTACGCTCCGCCGCCAGGGGGCTGGGGAGGCGGCCGTCGCCACACGCACGTGGACCTCCTCAGTATCGATCCACATTTCGTCCAGTCGGCAGTGGTGGAGGCACAGTCCATCAGTTTTAAGAACAGCGTGGACCCCTCCCGGCTGCAGCCTGACAGGCTCAACCCTTCCCTGGCGGTCGGCTTCTATGTCAAGGACCAGACCGATCTGGAGGAGTTGTCGGCCGAGTTGGACCGAATCAAGGACGGTTTCATCCAAGTCTGCATGCCGGGGACGGCCCTGAGCTCCTTCTCGGCTACGAGCTCCCAGACCTCCACAGATCGGGTCATAGTACTATGAGGAGGGGGACAGATGGTAGGGGAAGTCGTCGCGGCATCCTATTTAAAGCCGCACCGGCGGCATCAGCTTCAACCACACGTACCATTCATCACTGCTTGACTCATCTTCTTGAGGTTATTTTTTGAGGAGACAGCAGCAGCACACAAAGCGACCGCCCATCCGTTAGCTCCTGTTGCTGCTGTTGCGATTGATACCGAAAATCATCATCGAACGCTTCTTACTGCTCCCTTGTGTGTTGGGTTGTCTATACTGGGAAGGGGGTTTCCTGTGGCCTATGGCGCACACGGTATGATGAGAAATCAAATATTTTGGACTCCCCTCCTGTGGCTCGGCCACTGGCGGGGAAGCATGATACCTCTACTAAAGGCGAATCTGAGCGGACGCCATGAAAGCTATCAGCACTGCAACGCCACACTGACTGCGTAGTTGACGACTCATGTCCTTCATTTCTAATGGTTTTGGCCGTCCTCCGACTATCTCACCTGCTCAGGGGCCTCTCGCCTGCAGGCTGCATTTCCTAGACGTGACGGCCTTTGGCAGTCTAGTATGGGGTCACCTTGGCGTTGATGACTGGGCCAACCTGGCACGGTGTTGTAGATTGACCAGGGAGTGGTCTCGGCTGATGGCTGGTGAGTAGTGAGCACTTCCAAACTCTGCGTAAATGCTTTTCTTCACGGACGCCTCCTCCTCCTCGGGCACCGCTCTCAGCGCGGTTAACAGTTTTGGGTACTGCTGTGCTCCCCGAGGCTCATCAATCAACCTTGTCGTCTGAACGCTATGGAAAAATGCATGCTAGAACGCCCTGGGCTAGGAGATTTCAGTTAGATATTCTCTAGGCCAGTGCGTAACGATACCGTACCGCTCCATCCGCTCTTCGTCGATTCGGGACCGGCAATCACACGGCCGTCCGCAGCCGCTCGGACCTTCCTCAATCCTGCTTCTCAGAGACCGCTAGAGGGCTAGACTATCCACAATGGCTGGGCCGCTGCACATCCATTGTCGAGCTGGCTCTGATGGCCAAAGTCCAGTCGGCTGGCCATGGGCGCCCTGGTCCTCAGGGTCGCACTAGAGCCTCGACAGGTCAGGACCATCACCTCACCTGCCTAACCATCCGATTGGCCTCGTCAGGTCTGGGCTGCGGAGGACGCCAATGGCCGCGCCTTGCTCGACATTCTCATCGATGAGAGGCTGTATGGTCTCGCTGGCCATGTCGTCTGGGCTGTACGCCGCCAATGGACTCCTTCTCTTGTCACGCTTGGTCTCCCTTCTAGGGCCCTTCCGTGTGCCGAGTTACTAAGCTGACGGTCGAGGCCCTCATGGCCGCAGTCTACCGAGGCGACGATCGGGCCGTCGGAATCCTCAGTAAGACCTCCTAGTTCGACGACCACTGTTTCACTCTCCCCTGACAGGCCGGTCGGGTGTTGACCTCGGGGCGATGACCTCAATACCGGTAGAGCTCTCAGCCAACGGCACACACCAGCACACTGCCAGCATCATGGACCCCTCTGAGCTTGGCGGTCTGTACGGGCAGAGGGTGAGCAGGTCGACGGTGCTGTGTACGGTTATGGCTGCTGCTGCTGCTGATTAGGAACATACTGGACATCCTCCTCGGGGCGGGTGCTGAACCATCAGTTCAGTCTCTCACCTGGGCCATCGACCGGAAAGAATCGTAATATCATTCGACACTCGATTTGACACTTGGCCTTTCCCTCCCTCCAAAGGAGCTGCTGCAGCATCAGTTACAAGATCTTCTTCCCTTCTCAGATCCATGTTCAGACAACTACTCGACCATAGTCCCTCTCCCCTCCCCACCTGCCTGCACTTCCTCCTCCACATGGCCGCCTCTGCTGGAGTGTGCGACTGTGTGAGTCGTCTCCCTTGCTAGCATTGCCTCTTCGTATGATGCGGTGAATTTCGTGGCGGGCGACATCATTCCACATTCTACCGCCCGTTCTGCTGTTCTCAGGTTGATGCCCTTCTAGCAGCTGGTTGTGATATCAACGGGGAGGACTGTGAAGGGATGCGGCCGCTCGATCTGTGCCCTCGGAAGGGCAAGGTCTACAGCTTACTCCAGCGTCAAGGTGGGAATGAAATCGGGCTACTCGTCCGACTCTCTTCCTTAGGGGGCCTCCACAGTCTACGATATGCAGCCTCCAATAACAACACTGAGCTCTTAATGGCAGCTTTGTGGAGAGAGTTCAGAGCACCAAATTGCCCATGTACTCGATGGGACCGCCGTTCAGCCTCTGCTGCCAGCTCTTCGCTTCGCTCTCCACGCCCCGGGGATATCGATCGGATGGTCCCTGCAGCTCTCGCCCTCAGACCGTACTTGCGAGGAACAGCAGATGTTGGACTGGCATCTCGTCGCTGCCTCCGCGTCGGGATCTCGAATCGCGGTGGAAGCCATGCTGGACTGGGGGGCGGACCCCTCTGCCATGGTCAGTTCTTCTTCTCCACCCAATAAGGATACTTCCATTGCAGCAGAAGTACGCAGCCAATTCGGCTTCGCTCCGCTAAACTATTCATCTCAGACACACCGTCCCCATCACGTGAAGGTGGATCCTATCCCGCTCCGGAAGTTCTGCATGACGGCTCTCCACGCCGCCGCCTGTCGCGGGCATTCGGCCGTCTGTCACATTCTCATGAGCGATCCCCGCACTCAGATGTGGGCGAGGACCCAAGGGGGACCTGCTGCGTAGGCCTACTACCACTGGCTGCCTGCGGCAACATGCTTCTCATCAGGCACCACCAAGCTGCCCGACTGGCACGTCAACGGCTGTGGTGGAATCCATTAGTAGAAGGACCTAATCGGTACGCCTAGTGCTCTTTGAAGAATGTAGTATGGAGGTCTCAGGTCGCCCGTAATGCTGTCAAATCGAGGCCGTGTGGCCTCTGAGCTCGCCTGGGAAGCTGGGTATCCCAAGCTCGCTTCCAAATTGGATTGGGAGATGATTATCCGTAAAGTCTGCGAGGACGCCAATGCAGCGACCATTTCTGAACGTGAGCTCCTCTCTGAGTGACACTCGACTGCCAGTAGTTTGTATTCAGGCGGGGACGCCCTATCCACGGTCGCGCCCAGTGAGCTCGCCAAAGCCCGAGCGTGATCGTGTCATTTCAACTATTTTTCTGAAGCGACTATCCCCATAAGTTGTCATCATTCACTGCATGAATCCCAAAATTCTGTCCGTTGTCCAAATCGTTTGAGTTGCTATTTTTTTGCCATTATTGATTGCCGCATGGATAGTAGTATTCAACGACACATCTACCCGAGGGAATTTTTATCCGAATATCCCCGCCGTCTCTTCTGTTGCGTTGAAGTTGAGAAATTTCCGTTAAAACTTGTAAACCAAAATCTTCCGTTTCCGATGGAAATGATACATCAATGCTATCCGGTCTATAATACTGAAACTATAAAAGATCATTATAATGGTATGAGCAATGGCCACGCCCTTCAGTCGTCTTCTAAATCCACAACATCTGCAACCTCAGTGGGCGTCATGTCGATCACTGTCGCTGCTTCCCCATCCACAGGGGCTGTGGAGCTCTCATGATACTTGATGTCTTCGATAGGACGTTGGCATCCGAGGCACTCAATATGGACATCACAGCGGTCACCGTACACTCGGCAGAGAGCGGATCTGATCATGGCTGATACTCGCACGTTGCAGAAGATGCTATTATTACGGTTCACAGCCCGTCCGCTCGGGATGGCAAACGACTAGTCCGTAGGGCTCCCCGGTGAGTTGTCGAATGAGCTCCGTCGAGTCCTGTATGTAATTGCCGTCCAGATTGATCCACAGGGGCGGCAGTGACCGCCACTCGAGATCGCTTTGAGAATGCCTCGTCTCTCTAAGCTGGGCTACAGCATTCACGATGAAGTGGAGAAGATGCTGAAACGAAGCCTGTGAGCTGCCCAAAGCCTCGCTTGGTGACTACCTGCCCGCCCGTCAGCTTATTCCGATCCAAATGGAGAGCTTGCAAATAGGGATAGGAAAGCAGCAGCTCGAGGCCGCCATCAGTAATGTTATTCTGGGATAACCTCAGGACCTAGCAGCATCCGTAGCCCCCCGTCGACGAAGTCCATTCGCCCCACCTTCACTCTGAGCCTGTTGAACGGCTTCAATGTGGACGCTAGAACATGCAAATGACCATCCTCCAATCCGTTGCCGCAGAGATCGATATCACCAACCGCACCAGTTGGGACCTGCCACTCACTAACGTCTAATACCGCAATTGGGTTCTCTTACAACGCCTGGGAGCTTGGAGTAGCTGTTATTCGACAGACCAATATACGTTAGCTTCACACCAAGCCATGCACACCATTCGTTCAGACGATTGTCTCTATTCAGACCCCTGTAGCCCATGGCGATCATAAGCTGCTTGCCTATGAAAAAAAGGCTCATCGAACCTAGCGGAGCGAAGCGGCATTACCCAGCTTATTCACTTGTTTATCCCACTCCCGTCTCATCTGGTGAGATTTTTCCTTCTCATTAGCCGCTGCTGGCATAGGATGAGCTGATCGCTTCGCGGCCGCCGTTGCTGCCGATGTGACGGCTCTCAGCTGCTGCCTGAATGAATGCCACGCTATTCATGAGCTTCATCGGAAGCCCGAAAATTGCCAACGTCTTTATCTTGCCAAAGCACTAACCCCGCTTCCACCCGGCCCTGTAGTACAATAGATGCTGCGTGATGGCTTGGTTTGATTGACCTCCCCCGGGCCCTCCTGCATTCACCGCGGCCAGAGCCCGAGCTAGGGTTGAGTCCCCTCCAGCGTTGGCTGGTGAAGCATGCGAACTTCTCGGAGAAGAGGCTGAATGACAGTGAGGATGGATAAACAATAGGGAAAGCCGCTGACGGGAGATCCAAAGTCTCGGAAGAATTGTAGCCGAAACATCGTGGATTGAATCACAGATACGACTCGACTGGAATGCCGACCAGGAATCGAACCTACGACCTACGCAATGCAATCCCGTACTACCAGCACGTATCCCATTCGGACTATATGGACCTCCTGTAGTTGCAGCAGCGGCAGCGGTAGCTCGTGACGAATTAGGTTGCAAGCATGATGGACGAGAGTGCTACCCCAAGAGAAAAGATGTCAATCTCCGCCAGACTAAAGACCACAACCCCAACCCCCGAGACCTCAGCATCGCTCCGCTAAGACACATTCGAATTGGTGAGAATAAATGCAACCCTTCAATCAGCACCTCTTGATCCATAGTGCAAATTAGTCCACTCTTCCATATGCATCCGTGGGTGAGCCAATGCTGGTACTGACTTCCCCGACCGTCATGATCGCATACTTCAATAAAACGAGGATCGAATTTACCCGGGGTGTTCACGGGAACCTGCAAGGGCAAGTTCCTCAATTTGTGAAGAGCGCCCCTTGCCCGGCAATGAGCAGAGGCTATGATGGCGAAGCTTTGCATGCGTACGACGAGTTGAGGACAGCAGCTGACTACCTCTGGGACGGGTTGCGGAAGAACGCTTGGAGTGGTATGGGGGGAATCGGGGGTCCTAACAAGAAGCGCTGAGTCCATCTCCTATTAAGAACCCCGACACTACTCTTTCATCGAGCTGGCCGTGTCTCCAGGGTCACGCTCTCGGTACCAAGTCATGGGTACAGTAAGCTCGGCACCTCCATCTTGCACGACACAAAGGGTGTAACGGTCTAGCAACGGGGGCGACGTCCACGATACCTGAACCCACCCAAGGGCTACTGCCGGGCCGCACGGTCAGTGGTACTACTACCTGCGGCTCAATGACATCCTCAACCGTGGTGAAGTCCTTCTCAATGGGCATCTCTTCATCCTCGCCAATCCCGGAGGAGTCGTCAAGGCCAGCAGCGAGCTCGTCGTCGAACACAAGGCCTGAAACGACTATTTTCACACCGCAAACCAACAGGAGCGATTATAAGATCACAATTTATCGACGGATTGCGCGAAGGTTAAAGTCCACTACAGAGAGGGGTTGTTCAGTTTTCCCTGGGCGGGATGCCGTGAAAGCTGGTGGTAAGTAGTTGTTACTACCCATAAGGCCATCGAGGCCTCCATCATCCGAGGATGCATCGTCCAGCAGCGGTCCCCTGCTCTCAGTGGCTGACCTCGCCCTCTTCGAACCCCTAGGGGACACTGTGTCCTGACCATAAGACCGATCGTGCCGACCATCGCACTCCCTCCGTCCTCGCTCGGCAGGACCGTTTTACGATAATGTAGTGAACCGGATGGCCGACGATTTACACGAGACTACGGCGGAACCATGAGCTCGAGGGGGATTACCTCCAAGCCCGCAGGTCTCTTCAACTCCGACATGTTCAACACCCTTCAGAAATATACAATGCGC
>JABANP010000314.1:0-60441 GCA_013115135.1 Perkinsus olseni | reverse complement strand
TGATGATGTGTCCCTGCATTCAAATCGAATTTCTTGTGCATCCTTGTCTGTGCGCCATGCGAGACCAGACGTGGCAAGAATCAAAGTTTGATAATTTGTACCTACCGTCATGTTGAGTTGAATCAATCGTCCGATTCAATTACCTCCAGAGGCTCCCCTCGACCTCGTAGCCTCTCTTTCCAGGGACTATTGCTGTCACACCAGAGATCTTGCGTAGTTGCTTGTTCCTGCTGATGTGGACAGCAGCCAATGTAGGGAAGGTCATGGTAGGACTGTCTTCATACGTTAACGACCTTTGTCAACGGCTCCATATACCGGAGCCTAGTGCTCTTACCTGGGCTCATGCTGTTGACTCCCAGGCGGAGCTTAAAGCCGCCGATGCTATGTTTTACGAGTCGGACGCTGGGGCCTTGTCCGAGGACGGTCGGGTTATCATGTGCCACTACCCATCGCAGACTACAAGTGATCTTTACTTGGACCAGCTTCTGTCGGCGGTAGAAAGAGCGGAGGGTTGGTCTCAAAGATTGACATCAAGCTGGAGAAGCTGGTCGGGCCCATCGGGGCTCTTCTGTCGACGGTCAAACCAGACGTACCGGTATGGTGGAATGCTGATGTTTTTGGTCAGAAGAAGTTACCACTGAAGGCCTTGGCCGATGTTGCTACCAAAGACACCGTTTTGAGCCTGGGGTACATCGGGACTGGCTTCGGGGAGGCCGAGAGACAGGACATCATCAAGCAGTTGACCGAATTTGTAAGATCATCATTCGTGACTTTGGCTTCCTGGCAAGCCCTGTTGGGCATCACTAAGTACTTCTTGTCTTTTCAGGGCCTGTTGTCGGCCCCTTCTGGCGAAGTCGCCTGTCGTCACATCACATTTGCGTTCTCTGCAAGGCTGGCACTATCGTGCACTGCTGAGCTCGTGAAGCTGCTGGAGGCGTTACCGAGCACCTCCCTTACTCTGTGGACAGGAGCCACCGATCTGATAGGCCTCAGTGGGCCAGAGGAACTGCAGTTGCGGAACGCTCTTCCGATGAGCCGAGTCTTCCTTGATATCAAACCCCAGACATGGCTGGGCTGGCTCATATCCTGGCTGCAGTGGACATTGTTCAGGCCTCTTCGCAGTGCGATCGATCATTTTGTAGATCCGTACTTGCAAGTTGTCCAAGCCTAGGCTGCCTAGCGGCCCGCCAGTAGCGAGTATCGAATTCTGTTCATGTGTCCCGTATTTTGACTTCACGTTGCCGTTTTGTGTTCACTCAATTATGGCTCTCCATCTGTTGATGACTTCCAGCCTCACAACCTTCGGGCCGCTGAGTCGCTCCTCAGAGGAGCATAACGGGACTGCAGAAGAGTTCTCTCGGGCGGACTCAGTCGTTGTGAGTTCTGGTGGAGGAGGGCCTTGCTGCGCTTCCTTCTGATGGTACCCTGCAGTTGCTGATAGACTGTTGACTCGGTACGGTAGAGTCATTTTGTTGGACGCCGAGCTGGATCATTCGTGCTTGTGTCTTCCCATCGCCAGTCGCTTGTCGCTCACCCTGCCGGTTTCCGGGCTAGGCTCCCCTCTTCCCGTCATTCATCGAGTTTCCGTCATGAAATGACTGTGTTTGCGGGAGGTCGGCAGGGTGCTGCAATAAGTAGTAGTACTTTTACTGCATTACTGTTATAGCGACGCAACGTGCCGAGCTCAGCGTTTGCGTACAGGTCTTTTCAGAAACTATCGCCGACCGCGTGTACTTTACAACCGAACTCTGGGATAGGTATCCCCTGATAGCGACTCCCTCCTCTCTGCCGCAGTAGTTCATACCGCAGGTCGTCGTACAAAGGTTTTCTTCTTACGGGGAGTGATATCCTAGGTCTAGCTCCCATCGTCTGCTCTTGAGATCCTGTGCGCCTTCGTACCCAGTGCCCCTTTACATCCCACTCAACGATGCCTGATCATGATCTTTCCTTCTCCTCCTACTACTACTGTCCCTGGACATCACCAGCCGGTGGGTGCGCCTCAGTAGCTGTAAAATGATCATCCCTCCCTGTCAGGTGAGAGGATACATAGACGGTTGCTTCGACATAATGCACAGCGGCCATTACAACGCGATACGGCAGGCTAAAGGTACCCACCGGTAGGGGTTGTTGGTCATCAACTCTCCCTCAGCTCAATGTGATGTCCTGGTCGTCGGTATCCACTCGGACCACGAGATTGCCAAAAATAAAGCACCTCCTGTCATGCAGGAAGAGGAGAGGTGACGATTATCTCACTGCTCTTCTGGTCAGCCAACTGCTTCCGAGTTGAAGCTCCCCCCAGTTGACTTTGACGTTGAGTTCCAGATACGAACTTTTGAAGCACATCAAGTGGGTCGACGAGATCCTCTATGATGTGCCTTACGCTCCCAGTTTGAAGACGCTTGAAAGGGCTGGGGCTGATTTTTGTGTAATCCTTCTCTGACGTTCGATATCCGCATGCGACTATTCGGACAGGATGTTCACTCGTCCTCCTCTAGGTCCACGGTGACGACATGCCTGTTGACTCATCTGGCAAGGGTGCCTACGATGAGCTCAGAGATGCCGGCATGCTTCGGATCGTGAAACGTAACAAGACATCAGTCGAAGTCGGCAGTTTCCAGTCTAGCCCCTTCTTCCGCCCTAGGGACCGAAGGAGTTTCGACTACCGATTTAGTAGGCCGATTGTTGCTTCTAACGAAGGACCATCTATCAGGGTCCGCTCTCGACGGTGGGCTCGGCCCCAAAGAGCGCAGCTGCGTCTCCGTAAGCCCGGTGTTGTATTCAATTATCATGTTCAGCCTATCAGGTGCGCATGCTGATGACGACCAGGCGGATTGCAGAGTTCTCGTCGAGACGGGCTCCCTCCCCCGATGATACCGTCGTGTAATTTGCCCAAATCTTTTCGCTCCGTCATTTACCCCTTCAGTTACGTTGATGGTGCTTTTGATATGTTCAACGTCGGGCATGCAACAACACTCGAGAAGGCGAAGGCTCTTGGCACGTGAGGCGCGCCTTGAAGGACAGTCCCATCAGAGCGATCATCCACTATTATATCAAGCCTTAAGAATCGTTACTCTGTATTGCCATTGCCCGTTTCAAGGTACTTACTAGTTGGAATATTCGACGATGAAACGGTTAATAAAATGAAGGGCGGCAATTATCCTGTCATGAATTTGCTCGAACGGGTACGCTAATGAGTCTCACCGGCATGACCACTGTCCTCCCGGCTAGGTTTTGAACGTGAGTGCATGCAAGCATGTTGATGAGGTGATAATTGGCGCCCCTGTGGAGATCACCGAGGACTTGATCAAGACCATGAACATCAGCATAGTCGCACAGGGATCGATAAGTCCGCCGCCCCCGCCGCCCTTCTGCAGTTGGGGGTCGTCACATCTCCGTGCGTAGGTTCTCGCCGACGGAGGTGTCCTTCGGGCGATGAGGCCGGGACGGTGAGTGATGCTCCCACTTCGATCAATCTTGACTGGCTCCCGTCAGGTAACACAGGTTAATGAAGTGCCGAAGCGTTTGGGTATCCTTCGTGAAGTCGAGAGCGAGTACCCTCATTTGACGGCCGCTGCCATCGCTGAACGCATCGCCACCAATCGGCTAACGTACGTCCCTTCTCGTTGGGGCCCCTCCTTCAGACTCCCCTCAGGTACATCAGTCGTAATAGTAAACGTAGTGCACTTGAAAATGAATATTACTCTAATAAGAAGCACATCGCGGAGATGTAGTCGATAGTTCCATCATTAGCAGTTTGTCAAGTCCGCATTTAAGATGCTCCTTATTAAATATGATAGATGATCATTCTCTAGCTCATTGGTGACCTCCCGTCCTCCCCTCCAAACTCGTCAGGGGCTGCTCGTAAGGTCCTCCGTCCCCTATCCGTCATATTCTTGCATATTATTAACCCGGGTCCTCCCTAGGAGCTCCCTTCACTGTTGGGTTCAGTATTATTCACAAGGTGGATGTCTTTCCTCGAGTAACCTCTGAGTCAGGTAAAATACCCGCGGCCATCGGAGGGCCTTCAGAGGCCATGGCAATTTTCAAGAATGATGATATTGCTCTCGAGAATGTTGGAAAACATCGCTTGCAATAGTGTGGGAGGATCGACCATGAAGAGGGTTGCAAATTCTACTGCGCCATGGACGGGCGTGAACCATTACAGCGCCTAGGGCGACCCGGATGCCTGGTATACCGTACCGAAGCTCTTCGCAACAAATTATCGATCGTAACAATCGGGCAAGTCACTTGTGTCCTCCGTGCCTTGTAGCGTCTTGTTCTAATTGTCGTGAACATGCCTAGTCCCAATGCTACTGTGACGGAGAGAAAGAAGGTGGCCCGTCGCTGACCTCCTCAATCCCTTAGGGGTGTCTTTCATGACAGGTCCGGGGATACTTGGATGGCTGCTTTGATATCATGCACAGCGGCCACTACAGCGCTATGAGGCAGGCTAAAGGTGAGAGCTAGAGCATCGAGGAGTGAAGCCTCGTGGAGTCCTCTGGGCAGCTCAATGCGACGTTCTCATCGTCGGAGTGTACGCTGACGAAGATATCGTACCCGACAAAGCCTTGCCTGTCATGAAGCAAGAGGAGAGGTTGGCCCGTGCTGCTGCTGCTGCTTCTGCTGTTCATCGTGGTTGTAGCATGGCATAGGTATTCATTCTTGAAGCACTTGAAGTGGGTCGATGAAGTCGTGTATGGAGTGCCGGTGGTGCCGACTACGGAATTTTTGGACACCATCGAGGCTAACTTTTGCGTAGGGTGTCGCGGCCCGAGAATCGGTGAAGTATTATTATCAGATCCATGGCGACAACATGCCTGTCAATGGGCGTGGTAGGTGTGCTTATGATGATCTCAGAGACGCCGGCAGACTCCGTGTTTTCAAGCGTACGCTGTCGGCCGCCAAACCCTTCTCCAGCGATACTCACCTAGGTACCGAATGCGTCACGGTCACCGATCTCGTCGGAAGGCTTCTGGTCCAAACTAGAGACCATCTCACTGGTCCCAGGATTGACGATGGTCTTGATCTCGAAACGCGGCAGATTCTAGCGGTAGAGAGGGAGCGGTTCGACCCCGAGTTAACGTCCCTCCCTCAGCAGGCTCCTGGCAGTCCCATCTGTCGTGCCACCGATCTCGCCGTTAACAGCGCAGTGTCCAGCCCCAGGATGGGCGCCACTTCGCCGACGAGCAGCCGGAAGGTGATGCTGCTCGATTGAACTCGGCTTCTCGTGACCAGTTATTCTGTTGTGTGGCAGCTCCTCGTCACCAACATGGTCAAGCGCATCGCGGAGTTTGTCTCACGAAGGCCTCCCACCGCTGATGATGTTGTTGTGTAAGTCATCACCGTCGTGCCCTTGCTGATGAGCTCCTTTCCAGCTACATTGATGGAGCATTCGACATGTTCAACGTCGGCCACGCCTCGACGCTCGAGAAGGCCAAGGCTGCTGGGACGTGCGCCTCCCGGCCTCTGCCTCTTGTCACTGACCCGTCTCAGGTACCTCATCGTTGGCGTCTTCGATGACCGCACCGTCAATGAGATGAAGGGTTGCAACTACCCCGTCATGAACCTTGGCGAGAGAGTGATGACACTCTCCCGTGGTGTATCTAGTCAGTATGCTCTCGCTGTGCAGGTCCTCAACGTGTGTGCTTGCAAGCATGTTGATGATGTTGTTATTGGAGCGCCATTAGAAGTTACCGAAGACTTCCTCAAGAGCCTCAACGCCAGCGTCGTTGTACAGGGCTCCCAGAGTACGTCCTGATTGGGCCCATTGAACCTGGCGACACTCTTCCCTTCAGCTCTCCACCCATCCGCCGAAATACCCTCCGATGAGCATGGAGTGAGGAATACGTCCAACTACTCGTCTGCCGCCTCGCATGCTCCGAGTTTTCACACCAGCTTTCTCCTGGGAATTTCGTGGCGAGTGAGGATTCTCGAGACCTTGTGTTCTGCAGGTCCATCAGAAAAATGATGTTCCGAAAAAGTTGGGCATCTTTAAAGAAGTCACCAGCGACTATCCTGCGTTAACCGTCACCATCGTGGCCGAGAGGATAGCCCGCAACAGGCTGCAGTGAGTGCTCTTTCACGCTCTCCGCCTGCTCGTACTCACCAGTGACAGGTACATCGCGGAGCAGCGCAAGAGGGCCGAATCACAGCATTAGGTTCTTCAACATCGGCTAGGCCATCATCTCGTTGATCTTCAGAGTCTGCTCGTCCGGGCGATGTAGTTGCTATCACTCTTCACTCAAGAGAAGAATCCTTAGGTTAGCTCATGCTCCAAATTTTTTATGTGTAAGTCTCGATTCTTTAGCCTTTGGCTCATCAGCGGGTTGCGTTCCTTAATATTCACAGGGGGTCCTCCATCCGTTCCGGCCCTCCGAGTGTTATCTCCATTACTCCCTCGACGCTTGCATTGACTGATGCACTCGAGGTGCCATCTGGCCACGTGAGCTAGCCCTCGACATCGGCTTGCTCAAGCAAGCCTACACTTGAGGAACGTTTGTTCTTGTCTGTAATTATTCAGTGCCGTATTGTGCTGCCCAGTGCTCGGGTGCATGGCCAAATGCTTGATATCGAATAGTGCGTCCGAAAATGGGGCTCCCCTGCTGTCGGGCGAGGAGATGCGTTCTCTCTCGCAGTAGTGCGTATCACTCACCAAGGCAGAGTACCCTGTCTACAGCACGGATACTCGAGGTTGGAGGACAGCCCTCCGTGCACTCCAGCTTTGTCCATGATGGTCCCCGCTCTGCGTGGCGGACATCTGTCAAACAGCGCTGTCTTCCCATCGATTATATTCATCATCGTCGTGACGAGTTGGACTTACTGCCGGACGGGTGCTTTCCTCGAAGGACAACGACGCGGCTCTGTCCCTCAGGCGTCTACATTTTTGCTTCCGGCTCAAGTGTCCTAGCTATATACCTGGGGACTGTGTTAAGCGACATCATTCGGCGGAGTCACTAGAACCTAGTGGCCTCCTTGCACCTGCACCAAGATCGGCGAACGTTCACGGTGACTTCCGATATTCTCCAGTATCAGAACCGACCCTCTCATCGATTGCGTACATGCTTTGTGACACCATTGTGTTGGCACAGCAGCTAGCCTTTGTCTTCCTCCGTTGCTTCGCTCATACTTGCAGTACCCACTTTATTTGCATTACTCATTGTCTCCATGAAGCCTTTAGCATTGTATTGTCAAAGTGATCACGTTCGCTAGAGGTAGTCATCGTATAGTACCAAAACGGCTATGACTGAACTCGCACACTTGATCGTGCGCAGGCTCCGCGTCGTAGAGCGAATACTGCGCACCATTGGGGCGTATGCAGGGTATGTGGGGTCCATAACCCTTGGCGTGGTATTGGAGTGTATCGAAAACGTATGCTCGAGAGAACTCAGGGGGTTCTGTCCGCTATCCGCTCACTCAGAGCCAGGTTTCCTAGGGGGCTCGACCAGAGCCATTCTGTCATGCGAGAGTGTGGTGGTGCTTGTTGCAACTTTGCCTTCATGAGTGTCTTGTCGCAGCCCTCAGTGTAACTGGCGAGTATCTTCTGACGGTAGATGGACTACAGCCGTTAGCCCCTGATGTACGACGCTCTGTTGGCCGTCATCATCATTTTCATTTTCTCACACCATCATCGATGCCCGATCACGTTGATCTCTCTGTTACCTCTGATGTTCTTGTACATCGTCAGGTGGTAGTGTCCTCTAAGCCCCCGTACGATGCCATGACCATCCCTCCCTGTCAGGTGAGAGGATACATAGACGGTTGCTTCGACATAATGCACAGCGGCCATTACAACGCAATACGGCAGGCCAAAGGTACCCACCGGTAGGGGTTGTTGGTCATCAACTCGTCCTCAGCCCAGTGTGACGTCCTGGTCGTCGGTATCCACTCGGACGAGGTGATAGCCAAGAGTAAAGCCCCTCCTGTTATGAAGCAAGAGGAGAGGTGACGATGGCGGCGCGGCTCAGTAGGGACGCTACTGTACTCGTTCTCCAGATACGAACTTTTGAAGCACATCAAGTGGGTCGATGAGATCCTCTACGATGCGCCCTATGATATCAGCTTGAAAACGCTAGAGAAGGCACGGGCCGACTTCTGCGTAATATTTCTTGTCTCGTTGTCGAAGTAGGGGTGTCTTTGCAGTTTCCCCTCAGTTCGCCCCTCATTGTTTCCTCCCGGTAGGTCCACGGTGACGACATGCCTGTCGATGCATCCGGCAAAGGAGTTTACGATGAGCTCAGAGATGCCGGCGTGCTTCGTATAATCAAACGTACGAAGACTTGCGATTTACAAACAGCTGCCACCTCGACCCTTCCTCTAGGTACCGAAGGGGTTTCGACTACCGATTTAGTAGGCCGATTGTTACTTCTAACGAAGGACCATCTATCAGGATCCAATCTCGACGGTGGGCTCGGCCCTAATGAGCGTAGCTGCGTCTCCGTAAGCCCGGTGTTGTATTCCATCATCATGTTCAGCCTATCAGGTGCGCATGCTGACGACGACCAGGCGGATTGCAGAGTTCTCTTCGAGACGGGCTCCCTCCCCCGATGATACCGTCGTGTAATTTGCCCAAGTCTTTTCTCTCCGCCATTTACCCATTCAGTTACGTTGATGGTGCTTTTGATATGTTCAACGTCGGGCATGCAGCAACACTCGAGAAGGCGAAGGCTCTTGGCACGTAGGATTAGCGGATAACGGCATTGAATCTTTAGGCTCAGTCTTGCTTTGTATCCTAGGTACTTACTAGTTGGAATCTTTGACGATGACACGGTTAATAAAATGAAGGGAAATAACTACCCGATAATGAATTTACATGAACGGGTAGACTTCAATCCCTATAGGAGTTACCGGCATGACCACTGTCCTCCCGGCTAGGTTTTGAACGTGAGTGCATGCAAGCATGTTGATGAAGTGATAATTGGCGCCCCTGTGGAGATCACCGAGGACTTGATCAAGACCATGAACATCAGCATAGTCGCGCAGGGATCGATAAGTCCGCCGCCCTTTTGAAAGTCGTTACATCTCCGTGCGTAGGTTCTCGCCGGCGGAGGTGTCCTTCGAGCGATGAGGCCGGGACGGTGAGTGATGCTTTACTTTGATATTCTCGATCGGCCCCCTTCAGGTAACACAGGTTAATGAAGTGCCGAAGCGTTTGGGTATCCTTCGTGAAGTCGAAAGTGAATACCCTCATTTGACGGCCGCTGCCATCGCTGAACGCATCGCCACCAATCGGCTAACGTACGTCCCTTCTCGTCGTGGAGGCCCCTCCTTCAGACTCCCCTCAGGTACATCAGTCGTAATAGTAAACGTAATGCACTTGAAAATGAATATTACTCTAATAAGAAGCACATCGCGGAGATGTAGTCGATAAATTCATCACCAGCAGTTGTCACGCTTTTCTTTCCGGAATGTCCCCCCATTGCCAATGTTTCCAAAGTGATTCTTTGCAATTCTTCCTTGATGGCGCGGCGGGAGGTCTCATGGGTGCACCGTCGTCAGCCTATCACCTTTAACTCTACTAGGTTTTGTATCAGATCTTCAGGAATTCCTAACTTTTGTCGAGGTTACTTTTCTGTTGCGTTGAATCATCATAAGGAGGAGGTACAAGTAGTCGGCAATACTGAGTCCGTCAGCCTAATAAAGAAGGGAGCAGCGCAGATAACTACCATAACCCGTCACCCAAGTCGTGTTAAACTACACGCAAGCCAGGAAAGTGATTACTGTGAGGATTCTGATGGAAACGCATTTACCACAGAGTTTATGACACCAACAACTCGGGGGTGAGCTCCTCCACCTCCTGGAGCAGTTGCGTGGCCTGCTGTGACCAACCCTCAAGACGGAACTTCAGCAGCTCCAGCCTGACAGCAGGAGTAGCGGTATGAGACACATATGCCTGACCGATGGAGTTCACCTCTGCATGTCCAGCACTCTCGGTTTCACCCAAGTGACCTTTACAGTGCGACTAACTTCATCGATACTTCCCTTTATCAAGCCCGCACACATCGTCCTGATCACAGCGGAAGATGCCGAAAATGCACAGGGCAACTACTGGTCATGCTACTTGCGGAAGATATCCTCAACTTGATCATCATTGACTCCTGCACGCCTTAGCGATATCATCGAAGGGAATCGCCGAGCGCTGCTTCTTGGGTCGTTGGAAGGCCATCTCCATCATGGCCGACAGAGACATCTTCTCTGCAACCGAAAACGACAGCATGCGGAAGAGAAAGACAGCACAAGTAATCACGTTTAAGGTCGTCGGATTCGAGTGCCTTCTTGAGTTCCGGGAACGGCTTCCCATTTAGCCTTGTGGTCCACGATGGCCTGGTCGAATTTCGCGAAGACTCCATCGTGAAGGGCTTGGACGAAATCCATAATCCACGAGTACTGTTCGCAGGTCGGGAGGAACTGAGAAGAGGCAACTGGAGGACCTTAGCGGCCCTTTCTCACACCAACCTCAGAGAAAGAGTGGCTGTTGGAGGAGGTCACCGAGGCCGAATTCCTTGGGTGAAATGAGGGCGGCCACGGCAATCTTGAAGGCTAGCGGGCCTCTTTCCTTCTCCGGGATGGCGGCCAGCGGGGTGTATAATAAATACCGCATGGACTCACGGTAAAAACTGAGGAAAGAGCATACCGCAGTGGGGCGAGGAGAGGGTGCGTTACCTCGGGGGATCGTTCTTCTCCTGATACATGAAAGCAGCCGCTCTATGGAAGCTGCTCCTGGCCGCTGGGTCAATCCCGTACGACCAGTCTATGTCGCTGAGATGCTCCTCAACAGCGTCCAGTATCTATCAGGACAGCAGTCGGTGGTACGGCTCGGGTAGAACCATCGAACCCACCTCCCTAGCCTGCTTCATGTCACCAGCTCTAACGAGAGCGATGGCCTTCTGAGAGTCGTAGGCCACCTGGGAGTCCTTGGATGCCTTCGACGCCATCTCGCCGTATCTGAGAGGCACCAGTGACGAGGAAGGAAGTGTTCAGATGCTCCTACTTTTCCGTCAACTTCAACCCTTCTGAAGCAGGCATTGACTCCGCAACTTGGTCCAAAATCTCCAGCATGACGACCTAGGAGACGGCCACCACCTCAAGGCGGCGGAGGGCGAGGGAGTAAATACCGTATTCATTTTGGCCGAGAATTGATCCATAAACTTATTCCAAAACTCCTCCTTAGTCTTGCCACCCAGCGGCCAGGCAGCGTCATTGCGAACGACCCTGAATCGTGTAATACGCTTACCAGGGATCGAACCCGGGTGCATTCCCGATAGTACCTCAAGCACTCCACTGTGAGCTGATGATACAGTTTCTTGGTAGCATAGTCTCTGAGCTTATCAAGATCTTCCTCTGGTACTTGGCCTCGGAGGGAGTCGAGGTACGACGTGTCCGGGGGGTTGGATGATGACATTATAACCAACAATAACTACAGCAGCAGCAGCAGTACCATTGAGTATCCCGATTAACGCGATACGGAGGGAATAATAGCAGTCGAAACGTGGGTGGTAAGGGAAGAGGCAACGGTCACTCTGTGGCAGCCTCATCCTCATCCGGGGGGTCCATACACAGATCAGGGACATCGCTCATCGTGTCCGAGTCGGACTCCGGTGTCTGGAGGATATCTTCGGAGGGGGAGGGGAGCTCGGGACCTGCCAAGGAGTGAGGCTTCGCCTCCGGCCAGTACCTAGGAGCCTACCTCGTCCTCATCATCACGGATCACAGCGACGGCAGGAGTTGCTGGCGACGAGGCACTAGGCGTATCCTGGTGGACCTGAAAAGCGTCACGGAGGGCAATAATCGTCGCCAAACTGCAAGGCAGGCAGGAGGGTCCACAGAGCACACCGGTCCCTATATTACCTCATCTACTTGCTGGCTGGGGTGCAGGCGATGATGCCACTTCAATAACCTCCCGTTCCACTACAACATCCTCCTTTGACCGACTATCCACTGGAACTCCTCCGATGGTTATAGCGAACGGATTCTCCACAGCAGCGGCGGTGGGCGGCTTAGCCTCTTCCTTCTCCTCACGACGAGCCTTCTTGCTCTCGGCTTCCCCCGAAGATTCCTCTTCTTCCCTCTGCCGCTTGAGAGACACCATCAGCGCCGAGGTGAACTCATCGCAGACACTGGTGCCGATCTTTCCACTGGAAGAGTCGGGAGCCTTGGCCTTCAGGCTGGCCGGGACCGGCAGCCCCCTGTGGTATAGTAGGCCTGCCGCAGCGGGCCCCATGCCGGACTCGTTCAGGAGACCCCCGCAAGCGTAGAGCAGGGAAGTGGCCACATTGAGGTCCTCCTGGTCAGACCGGGACTCCAGCAACACACGCATGCCGCAGCCGGCCACCTCACCCAAGATATCCGGACCAGGCTGGGATATGCGACAAAGGGTAGCCAAGAGCCTAGAAGGGCCGAGAGAGAGTGCCGACTTATGTAGGCTGTGATCGACCAGCGCCAAGCTAGGGTACGCGGTGATAAGGCGGTCCAGAGCCGAGGACAGCAGACTGGCAACCTCAGGAGGCATATCAGCGAGGCCCTCTATTATGGGCAGTACATGTCGTTTTACGAGGATGGTGGAGAGAAGACTGACAAGGCCGACCCCAAGTAGTGCGCATATGTCGTACAAGAGGCCGACAGTCTGGGTGGCTAGAGAACGGCCCAGTCCAACCTCGAAGGTCCTTTGCCGAGCATGGAGGAGCAAGGCCCGAGTGCAGATGTGCTGGAACTTCATCAGCTTCTTGAAGGGCACTTCCTGGCACTTGCCACTGCGTAGTAAACTCCTTACGAGCTGGCAGACTTTCACTAAGTGCTCAGGAGAGGCCTTCTGCTTCACGTTGAGCTCATCAGAGAGGACGTCTGCCAGGACCCCGGTGTGGGTGTCGGGTCCGATGTCGCCTATCTTGGACGCTGGCAGGGCGAGGAGGACATTGCAGGCCTCCATGCGCAGCAGTGCACTGTCGTCACTGAGGATGAACGGCACGAGTATGGCCATGAACCTTCCAGTAGTGGGCTTGTTGGGCTTGTACGTCCCCTTCCGAAGGAGAGTGGATACTCCGCCCAATACTTCAGTCGTTACAGCTGGTACGAGGACCTCGCTGAACCCACCGCTACGGGCCCTCTCCCAGAGGTCAATAACCTTATTAAGTGCCTGCCCCTTCGCCTTACCGCTCTCTGGTGGCCCACTAGCGAGGACTCCGAGAAGAACTCTGATGGTGAGGGGCAGCAGCCTGAGGTCGGAGGCAGTATCAGCGGCCATGGCCCGGCACAGTGCCGAGACCACGTTATCGAAGGAGCCTATCAGACGCGCGTCGGTGGCCTCTGCCAGGGCCCCGATGAGGACAAGAGCGGCCCCGCGCTTCGGGATGTCCTCCTTATTATTGATAGAGGCTATGCAGTCATTAACGAGGGGTTGAGTGATGGTAGAGCCGGTAGCGGCAGCGCGGATGGCCGATGGATCAGCACGAGGCCCACCGAGACCTCCGATGAAATCAGAGAGGTTACTTACGGTAGCGGTTGTCGAGGCCATTAGGGAACCTCAACTTATGAATGATCGTAACGACTCGAGCATGGCTGCCTGGGGTGAACCTAGTAAGGCTCGGATACTAGATGTTTTCAGCTGGAGTTGATAGATTCCACGAGGAGAACATCTAGCTAGCGGTAGAACGCCTCGAAGGAAAGTCTTGAAAGGGCGAATAACAACACACTACTGACCACGATGATGGCCTGAGGACGGATGACTTCAAGCGGAAGCTCATCTCATCAACATCACTACCGCTTGCAAAAGTTGTGATGGCAGTCACTCCCTTGGTGTATTGCGCGCACGCCAGGGCCAGTTCTACCATCTCTATAATTATCAGACTGAGTCTCTATAGTCTCTTTCCGTCTACTCATTCGAGGCCAGTACTCTTATTGTGCTTCGCTGTCCCCTTTAGGCCAGCACGCATGCGCATAGCGTGAGGCGCCTTGCGTGGCTGAGGCCAGATAGACAGACCGTCTAGGAAGAGTAGCCTTTCTCTCTTCTCTTCTGTGGTATCGTACCACTTGGGTATTCTGGTGGCATTGGTTTGGCTCAGACTCTGGACTATTATCTGTTAACGTATATCGGATAACAAGCGTTGTTGTGTTGAAACCCTCACAAAGTGCCGTTGAGGAAATGCGAGATATTTCAAGAAAGCAAGAAGCGTCTTATCCGATCAAAACGAGCCAATTCCCCGTGAAGTTGATTAAAAACTCATCGAACCTTCATGGGAGTAACATTCTCTCGCCTTGGACTACTCCTACTACCTGCTGTGGCCATACAGTCTCACGTGAAGGAGAAAAGGGTTAATAAGAATTGGGTCGAACCAGAGGTCGGTCATTATGAGAGTCGCAGCCCTACTGGAGTTGGAAGTTTGCCCAGTCTTAAACTGGACATCTGGCGGGAGGACACCGGTCCCAAGGGCTTGAAATTCGAATGCAACCTTGGTGGCTTCATCAACAGAGGTTACCTTGATGCGATACCCTCGAGTAGGTCTGTGGCCCTCGGTAAAGTGGACGGTAGTGTGGATCCCCACTACCAATCTGGGAAGTGTTCAAGGCTCAAATATGAGGGAGGGTCTACAGCTATAAACCTCGCATACTCCCTATACGAGATTTCGGTTAACAATAGGGGGTCTCCCAACCGGTCCATGTTTCTATGTCCCGTAGACAACCAAGGTTGGACAGTCTACCTACGTTTGGAACGAAAGAACAGCGGGACCATCCAACGCCTCTTCTCCCCAGTACAGCTCGTGAAGAGTACCAGCTCTGAGGCGACTAGTTCCCCTCCGACGATAGAGGAAGTCACCATCCCTCCTTCGGGAGGAGAGCTTGTGGAGGCGGTGTCTCATAGAGTGAATCGAAAAGCCTTGGCTTCCCCGCGTGTTGGATACTTTACGGGTAAGGGAGATACAGTCGGAGTTGATTTGGACATCACTCCCTCCGGTGGGCAACTCACTCTTCGGCCCCACTCTCGTGGAGTCCGTGTGGAGTTGGACCGTGTTCCGTTGGTAGCGGCTCTCTGGGGATGTTGGCGTTTTGATATGCATAAGTCTCTGCATAAGAATGTTGATACGCTCAAGGCAGTCGAGGACTTAGTCGGGATTACCTCCAACAACATGGATGACTTCCTTCTTTGTTACTCTGATGGGAGATGGCAACTTCAACTCGGCAGTCCATCGCCTCTTGTCGTGCCATTGGACAGGCAGGCCATGAAGAGGCACGCGTCGGTAGGTGAGGTAACATGGCCAATTAAGAAAAGAAGTTAACAGCTTAGCGTCTTAGTTGTGGATGGAGTGGTATTGAGTATTAATCATGTTATTACTGTTTATAAAGTGTTAAAGCATGCTACATGTTTTGGTTGTTGATGTCAAGGATACCATTCTTCTTCCGTTGGGTTTCACCGTCATGGGAGGAATGACGCCTGTCTGCTTTCTTGTTGATCCGTGATGTCCGTTCTGGCGGATGACCCGGTCGTCTCATGCCACATCCCATAGCTCTGGGGTGCTCCTGAGTCCTTCGCTGGGCTCAGCAGCAGCAGCCTTCATCCAGTCCTCTTAGGTATTGGTCGTTAGAGGCCTATTGGCTGCTAGCCCGTTCTATCATTCATCATTGACGATGCAACTGCATCACGCGTAGAGCAGTTCTACGTCAGTGTGGTTGGGCGAAGGACTCGAAGTGAGAGGAGGAGAGATGAGCCAGGCCACCGCTAGTTTCTAGCGTCAATCAGCGGACCTCATTCGGGGCTATTCCCGCGCGGTCTGGAGGGGTCCTTGGTGCCGCCCTGTCGGGACATGGTGGAATACCGTGCTGCACGCGGGTTCTAGTTTCACCTTCGTCGAGCCCCACGAGTTTGCCTCCACAAAATCACGCGAAGTTGCGTTATCGTTTGTGAACCTACCCAACACTCTCAGAACTCGAGACACTTTCCACCCGCAGGAATTCGGCTTTTCCTCACCGAGTTGAACTTTTCGTATAGCCGGAGGGCTGGAATGGGAGTAGCGGCATGAAGGTTGATCACATACAACAATCGTTATGTTCCTGGATGTCGTGGGAGGGTCGTCGTAAAGATAAAGTACACCAAGGACGTAGTGAGTACACCTAATGGCTATAGTTGTGCACGTGTAGTGTGCGTATGGTAGACCCATTACCCGTTGTGTAATACGTATTGCCCTAGCGTTCCGCACAAGGTGGTGCGCCTCCAGGGTCATTACTTCTCTCTTCGCCTCAACTCATTTCCGTTCAGTTCCGATTTCTTTTCACCGTATCCTGTGGCTCTTGCCCCTCATGGGAGTAACATTCTCTCGTCTTGGACTACTCCTACTACCTGCTGTGGCCATACAGTCTCACGTGAAGGAGAAGAAGGTTAATAAGAATTGGGTCGAACCAGAGGTCGGTCATTATGAGAGTCACAGCCCTACTGGAGTTGGAAGTTTTCCCAGTGCTAAACTGGACATCTGGTTCGACGAAGAGCTCCAGTCTAGAGAGTTCAATCTTACTCTAGGAGAGTACTCTGGGCGAGGTCATCTTCGACCTGTGGGGAGGCGTGGTCTCGTGGCCTTGACTGGAGTGGACGGCAGCCAGGAGGATGGCTACCTTCTCGATCAGTGTTCTAAGCTCACCAAACTTACGCAAAAGTTTTTCGAGGCAATAGATGTATACAAGATTCCCCGTGCGGAAAGGTCTCGGTTGATTATCCTCTGTCCTGTTCCCGGTCAAGGATGGACGCTCTACTTGGGCCTAGTGCGTGACTCTGCCTTGACATTCAAGGCCTTGTACTCTCCGGTAGTGCTCACTTCTCCCAGCCCTGTGCCGGTGACCCTTGCCCAAGCACATAAGAAGCGCGACCTGCGCGAATGGGCCCTACCACCTTCTGGAGTTTACCGGAGTGACGGTACGATGAGGGTCGGTGACCTGACCCATTTGAAGTTGATCATCGACTCGAACAGAGTCGTCATTGCCTTGGGAGACTTCACAGCGTGGGGTCTCCTCGAACGCCAAGCCCAAATCCAGCGTGTCCCGCTCAGTATGGGAGACGGGATGAAAGATACTCATCCATCGGCGGGGAGTGTTTCAAAATTCAAGTACTCGGCAGAAGGAAGTGTTTCTGCTGTTAACGCCGCATACAGGCATTATAGGATTCCCGATGCCGATGCCAGTTCTGGTCATAAGAGCATGAACTTGTGCCCAGTCGCTGATGCTATGAGAGGGAGCCCAAGTGTGGATGATCTTCTTTTGTGTGCAGCGAGATGGCCGGTCAAACGTTCGTCGTCTGTCTTGTCCCATGCCGCTACAGTACGTCAGCTCTCTACCAATGCCGGGCTATGCTGAACCCGAGAGGGCCAGCGAGGTGCTTAGGGAGGCTGCTGAGGTAGCTAGGGATGACTCCGTGCCGGAGAAGTCTGTAGGAAGAGTTCATAGGGTGAATCGAAGACCCTTGGCTCCCCCGCGTGTTGGATACTTTACGGGTAAGGGAGATACAGTCGGAGTTGATTTGGACATCACTCCCTCCGGTGGGCAACTCACTCTTCGGCCCCACTCTCGTGGAGTCCGTGTGGAGTTGGACCGTGTTCCGTTGGTAGCGGCTCTCTGGGGATGTTGGCGTTTTGATATGCATAAGTCTCTGCATAAGAATGTTGATACGCTCAAGGCAGTCGAGGACTTAGTCGGGATTACCTCCAACAACATGGATGACTTCCTTCTTTGTTACTCTGATGGGAGATGGCAACTTCAACTCGGCAGTCCATCGCCTCTTGTCGTGCCATTGGACAGGCAGGCCATGAAGAGGCACGCGTCGGTAGGTGAGGTAACATGGCCAATTAAGAAAAGAAGTTAACAGCTTAGCGTCTTAGTTGTGGATGGAGTGGTATTGAGTATTAATCATGTTATTACTGTTTATAAAGTGTTAAAGCATGCTACATGTTGTGGTTGTTGATGTCAAGGATACTATCCTTCTTCTGTTGGGTTTCACCGTCATGGGAGGGGTGACGTCCGTCCGCCTTAGTTACAGAGAATCGCCTTGCAGTTCATTTTCAAATACAATTAACCTATGCGGATAAGTTCTCTCCGCGACCCTAGCGTGATAATAGATGACGTCAAAGCAGAGCTACTCCGAGTGGAGAGGTCACTTTCCAGTGGAGAGGAGTAGCGCTCGGGTGGATCCGTAGAGGGTGGCGGAGATGCTCAGAGCTTTCTCAGATATCTTTTATCCTCAACGGCAAGTTGCTGGAAGAATATCGTGACTTGCTACTTGATAAACTGGCTCTACTAAAGGGAGAGGAGGCCAGTACGAGTGGCGGGACGTGTGAAGAAGATTCCACCGAAACCCGAAGTGACGACGCCTCAGCAGCTGCACTTTCCCAGCACGAGAGTTGGCTATGTCAAGGTTCGAGAAGAGCGGTAGCAGAGACGACGGTCGAAGATGCCGCCATTATTAGCGACAGGGAGCCGGACGTGCCGACAGAGGGTTCGGGTAGGGTCGGAGAAGCTGCAGTTGAAGACGGCGCAGAGGAAGGCTCCTCCGAAGTTCTCTCGCCGGTCCATGAGCCCAAGGGCATTCCAAACGACGGAGACAGAAAGGTGTCGGAGCCCGATGAAGGTGGCTCTTCCAGAAGGCCTTAGTAGGGGGATTCTGTGAACGAGGTGGTGTCAGGCACATCGCCGTCACCTGGGTGCGCCGCGGAGGCCTCCGAAGATCGACTGCTCCGGGCTCATCTAGCGTCTCTGAAGACCCCGGAAGACCTTCCAACCATTAGACGGGCTTTGGTGGGTCCCTACGTTCCGGCGGTCGTCGATACCTAAGGGTTGATAGGCCTCCCTCGTTCCGGTGGTTCGCCATCAAGGAGCTGCATTCACAGCTCTTGGGGGTCTGCAGATCCTGAAGGCTCTCATTGAGGAACAGCTAGCCATTGACCTCGTCGGTCGAGTATTCTGTAAGATATTATGTTTCCCATCAACATCAGCATCAACAACATCCTTATTGCTGTCAACGTCCTTATTGTCATCATCATCATTATTATGGCCGTCATCGTTATCATCGTTATCACAGCCACTACTGTGCAGGTTCCTTATGCGACGACGATCGAGTGACCACAGCCATTGTTGCCAGCATCGTGGATCTCGGCTTGCTCAAGTCCATCGTCCTTCGCCTAGCAGCACCCTCAGACCAAGAGCATGAGCTTGACCGCCGGTTCAACACCTGGGTGAGCCGTTAGGGGGGCTGGTAGGGGGTGTATACCAGAACTCGCTCTGAGTGCTCGGTGAGTCCTTCGGTCTGTCTAGGTTCGAGAAGGAATCGCCAGATTACTGTCGGTAGATGCCCCTCGAGTTGCATTAGAGATCATCACTATCATAGCCGATATGGAAAGCGATCAGAAGACGCTCGAGGTACTCCGACGTCGAAACCTTGTCTCCACTGTGCTACCCTGTTAGGTCCCTCTGGGTTTGCTGGTAGACTGCCTTCGGGAGGGAATCATCACCGAGAGTATCGTTGTACGGAGTGTAATGGCTGACCTTCATCATTGCAGATGCACTACTCCGCGTATCAGATTTCCTCCAGTTTCGCAACTAACAAGAGTCGTCCGCAGGCCTGTGTGAACCTATGCTTCGCCCTCCGTCGATTGAGGGAATCTGGTAGTAGAAAGGGGCGATGCTGAGCTTGGCTATTTCCCATTGTAGAGGACGCGTTGTTCTTTCCTCGCTCAGGCTTCTCCTCGGGTGTTACCGACTCGGATGAATTGGTGGGGAGCATTGTCCAATCCCTGCAACATGCGCGGGTCGTGCCACGGATGCTGGTAGTTCTGCTGGGGCTCTATCGAGCTCCCCTGAGCACAACTGTCAGGTGGAAGTTACCCTCCTGCTTGACGCGATGGGTGAGATCAATATACAGCTGCTGGAGCAGGTCCAGGATGTTTGCCGGGCTCTACGTAAGGAGGGGTCCCTTTTTCCGTCATCTTCATTGCTTTGTGTCAGCCTTCGAAGGAGGCGTACAGAAGGCTGGCCTGTGGTCCATCGCTTGCATGTGTCCTAAGCTTTTTCGTCCTGGGGCAGTAGATCTACGCTTGGCGACAGCCACGGTGAGCGTAGTCAGCTCTGATGTATCCTGAGGGAGGGATGTTGCCAGGTTGACTTGTGCGTTAAGGCTCTAACTCATCACTCTCATGACCGAGATGTGGTGCTAGTGGCCATGGGGTGCCTGTTGGAGGAGATGAGATGTCTGGGGGACGATGAGGTAGTGCGGAATGCTGTCATCGAGAGGGGAGCCTGCCTGCGAGCTCATACATGCTGGTCATCTCCTGCGGGCCGCTGGTTGTTGCCCTTCTGAGTGGACTCCCTCTCCTCATCTCTGGCTCTTGTTAGGAAGCCTGGGACGCTGTAGTGCAGTGCGCATTCAAGGCTGGTATAGTAATAGTGTTGGAGAACATCACCGTCGAGCACGGACTGGGGAATCCCCGGCTGGCCATCATGGCTGGGTGAGTTGGTACTGACTCCTCGCCTCGGACTTGGAGCTAACAAGGCCTCCTCTTCCCTCGCTCGGGTCCTCGTGAAGTGAGGGCCTTCTTTATATCTTCTGAGCGTTTGCGCTTCTCTTTTGAAGAGTATCGACGGTCCGCCCTTAGAGAGATCATCCGGACGATACGACGCCGAATACCGTGCGATAAATCACCGCTACCTGACACGTCCCCTATCCCGGAGGACCGGCCATTCGGAGATGTACCGAGTGAAGTGAGACCGAGGCCGCCACTCTCTAGCTTAGCCTCTTTCTCCTCTATTCAGGAGACGCGCACTCTGGAGCAGGGTCAGCCGCTGCCAATCGGTCGTGGTATTCTCAAGTCAACAGCTTGCGCCGTACCTTCACCATTGGAAGGTGAGCCGTTCTAGGTGTTGGGGACTTCGGGTAGGTGGCCAGTGTTCTTAGAAGGACGAGCACGGACGGTGTCCTTCAAGACTCCTTCACCGAGCGATACCCGAATGTGAGTTTGACGACCGGGTCCAGTGGGCTTTTTCATTTCGGGTGGACTGTCAGTTACCATCCAACCCCTCAAAGTGATCATCCCAGTTGCCCCTCACCGCCCAGTGCTCTCAATCTCGAGGGTGATGGTGTAACAGAAGACGATGAGGTTGCGACAGCGGGCCTTGCGGGCCCTCAGCGTGAGGACACTTCATGTGTTATACAATAGCAGAGTTTCCTTTTGTTTCTGCCTTGGGTTCTGCTGGTCTAGCTCAACTGGTTCTGTTTCTCCTTATTATAGTTTTTTTCTCCGCCCCCGACGGTGGTGGCTTTCCATTCAAATTCCGAATGTTCGGGCAACTGTTCGGCCTTGGCGTTGGCGCGTTGGCAGTTCGGCAAGGTCAGTTTCTCTCCGCTCCACTTCGTGCTTTTTTCTCTGTCTTACGATCAGGTATGAGATGGGCGGCTACTTCGAACATAGTGCTACCCAAGTTACCCTGGGCGACCTTCCGGGCTCTTAGAGGCCTTGACGGGTTTGAGTCGAAGATGTCTCGGGTGATGGGGGAATATTCTACCGGTCAGCCGTTTCGACCGGCCGTTTCGGCAGGGACCTGCGTTCTGGTGAAACGGCCGGCGGCGAAGTGGAGTGTGTTTGCGCCATCCTCCATTTAGGATCGTTTGTTATCTCGTTTCTGTTGCAGGGTGAAGCTTGCAAGATTCTGAATCTCAGCATCGCTCGAGCATCGAAGGAGAATGTCCGAAAGGTGGGATGGGCCGCTCGGCTGCTCATCGATTCGTCACTCCGTGCTGTACACTGAGTGGTAGTACTGTCAGGCTCATAGAGAGCTCCTCCTAGCGAACCATCCTGACAAGGGCGGAAGCACATTTATCGCCACGAAAATTAACGAGGCTAAAGACGTGAGTATACCGTACCTAGACCGAGTCGCTCAGCTGCTCGGGCCAAGGTCTTCGAAGTAGGCTTCGCGGTATTGCTCGACTGTATAGGTACTTATCGGCAAGGGCAAATGATGTAGACTTGAGAACATTATAGGTTTTTATATCTTCCTTATCAGCTGACATCTCTCGAGTAACATTTTGTGTTACCAATCCGGTTGGGGTTTGGTACGATCTGACGAAAGCAGCTCCCATCAGATCGTTTCAGAAAGCTTGGTTCACAGAGAACAATCATGTCCAGCTCGCCAGCCGTGAAGAGAACGGCAAACCTCCATCACGCAGTAACGCCGTTCACCCCGACGGACTTCTGCAATCCCTCGGAGCTCACTGAGGACGTCCTCATGCTCATCGCCAAGTAGGACCGCGGCTGCGTCCTACCCGTTTGGAAGTGTCTGCTGCTGAGCCCATTCCGTTGCGTTCTACTCTTCGTAATAGGTTCTGGTAGGTACCTCCCGTTTACTGAGCTGCTCGAAGGCTTTGCTCAAACCTGCACGTTATGGTGCTTGGTTAGCAAACGCCTTCGTGAGCTGGACGGCGATGGTATGTGCATCGATATATTCTCTCATGCCCACACAGATCTGCGGAAGCTAAGCAGGCTTTTGCCTCGCAGGCTCACGTCGTTGAGGTGGCCATTGCTGATGGCTCATCCGCGAGCTTTGTTATTCCCAATTGTTTGCTCAGAGTATCACTACCAGCTCCTGAGAGGGATCCTTATCATCCATCATCGGAAGTCATTGAGGCCATCTCACAGCTACTTCAAAAGCTGCCCTACCTCAGAGTGCTCGAGCTCTTCTCTCGGAACAAATCTGGAGCCACCATATTCGATAGTGAGTTCCTACGCTACGTCCTGAGGCGGAACAAGCACAGCTCCATCTTTCGCGCACCTATCGCACCTCCTGGGGAGCTCCTCTCTTCAGATCGGGCGGTCACTAGCTTCAGAGCTCGCGTCAGCATGGATGAGATGCTGACTGCTTCCGCTAACGAGAATGTCAAGGGGTTGAGGCATCTCCTCATTCACCGGTGTGACTTTGATGAGGAGCTCGGATGTAGACTGGCTGGTAATGATAGTGAGTATCAGTGGCCGGCGGGTGCACTTCCCATTTTAGATTTTTGCCCAGCTCTACGGACATTGTGCCTTACCGGATGCTCACCTTTGAGCCATTCTGAGTTCGATCGTCTCCCGACAGACGACCTGAAGGGCCTCACATCTCTCATGCTCGGAGGGAGTGTGCCTGGGAGTTTCGGCTTCGATGCTTGGATAAAGCGCCATCTGCTGGATGGCCAGAGTCCGTGCAATCTCACTTATGTCGAGGTGAGGCGCGGTCTCTGCGTAAACTGTAGCGACGGCCCGCGACGGACTATGCTGCCCGATTCGCCCTACATTCTTTCCTCCTATTTTAGGCTCGGGGATCCGACTTGGATGTTACGCTCGAGACTATGTTTGCAGTTCGGCGCTCCCGCAAGGACGTGAGGCTCGATTTCTCAATGATGGATCTGGTGACGACGCTCTTCAGCATTGTGGACAATATATAATTGGGTGGCAATTCTGCGTCTATAATAGATCCACTGCATGTGTCACCATCGTTGTTTATAGAACAGTTGCTATGTGCTGATATGCATGCCCGCAACCTATGGGTGGAGCGGCTTATGAGCAATAGCCAGAAGATGTTTTCTCTGTTGGGTTCATGTTCATGTGTTAATTTCTCCTGGGAACTTCTCGAGTTTTTTGCGACGTGTGAGCTGCTCCCAGGGTTGACCTATCGTACAATGTCATTGCGTGTAGTGTATTGGCCCGATGTCGTCGGATCGCTCATCATACGATAGGAGTCCCGAGGTAACTTGTTCCGGGTGACTCGAACTGTTCGTTCCCACATGTAATTCGATTCACTTGGTGAGTTAAACGTTGAATCGAAGTGAATCGAATTAACGGGTTGTCAACTGTTAACGTCATCATGCCTGATTTACCAGCTCGATAATATCGAGCTGGTAAATTAGGCATGATACGGTACCTCTGCTTCATTAGTCTAATAATCCTAGGCCTCATCATTTCGCTGGGAGGTGGCTCGACGAGCCAGTGGCACGGAACCAGGTTCGTCTTCGCGGAGGGGGCCGTGCTCGTGGGTGCATGATCTTCATCATCATCGTGGTAGGCATGGCAAGGTATGTCATTGATGACAATGTCATCTGCGACGCCAATTGGGCGTGGCTGGTATAATATGGGGACGTTGCACAGCGACAACAACCCGAGCAATTTGCCCCTTTTATCGGGGCACGCGGCTCCGAACGTCTCCAGTTCTCTCAATTTACAATGTTGGAATAGCGCTACTTGGCTGCCCTCTTCCTCTAACTCCATCCTGGTTAGTCTTAACTGTGCTACTCAACAACTAATGCATCGCTCGACACCCACGCTAGCAATGATATGACTTCTTCGGAAGGCTTGAATCACGAAGTCGAGCCGTCCGCTCTAGACGATTGAGGCCGCGACCGGGCCAGATATAACCTGAGGGGGTGCATATATCAGAAGCTTCGATCAGCGTAACGCCGACAGTATGAGTCTCATACTATGAGAGCACGCTCCTGAGTTGCGGTGAATCTACGCTGTCAGCGGAGCTCACCTCTGCCTCTGCGTGCTCTTTTCCGAGTCTTCGCACCAAGAGCCCGAACTGACACCACGACGATGCTAGCAGCAATAGCAGCAGCACCAGTATCGCCACTAGTAAACCAGTGTTGTTGACGCCATTGGAACCTTGGACGGCTTCGTCAGCGGACCTGCGATATGAAAATGCCCAATCAATGTACAGGCAGCGGCCTGCGAAGGGGTCCGAGATGGATATTACGTCCTTCCAGCCTCAGGGGCCGCCGTCGTGGTGACTTCCGGATAGAGAAGAACCTTATCCAGGCTCACACCTTCTATCGCGGAGAGGTCGACCTTCGGCATGACCTCCTTAGGCTCGGTCGTAGCCGTGGTAGGCTCACCGTAGACATCCAGACTCGGACCCAGGTTGATCCCCTCAACCTCAGCGAGATTGAATGTAGGGGGCTGAGTGGTCTGGATAGTCGCGGGATACTCGCCCTCGGCTTCATTGAGCTCGTCCAGAGTTTTATCCAGATTCATGGCCGCTATGGCTGACGGGCTGAACACCACGCTCTCGCCGTCTGCCATGCAGCGAAGGAAAGCAGTCAGGACGATGTAGAGATGCATCATGACGTGCATAAATGGAATCTGATATCACTAAGGTGGAAGAGATGTTAGCATTGAGGAGGCTCGCTGGTCGCACTGCGCCCTTCGCTGCTCCCGTCGGAAATGCCCGCTCGAAACCCGAGCAAGATTTGCCGAGAGTTCGAGTGAGCGTGCGGTTTGTCGCGAGCGCCTCGGTAATGCTGGCGAATTGGCAAAGGCAATCGAATCACTGCAGAGTCACTTGAGACAAGTGTAACCTCGGGGCGCTCGGCGTCTGGCCCAGACAGGTTCGGGTCGTACTTGCGCGGCGCGAGTCGCACCGTTATTACACCGCTTGGGAAACTCGGTTCCGTTCTTGGTGATGCGCAGAGAGGTAATGACGCAAACCTCTCCCCTACGATAAGCCTGCTCAGTTCTCACAGTTTCTAATGGATTTGAGTGCTTCCCAACGTTTTCAACCATTTGCGGCCCAGTTGCAGGCTCCGGGCTATCCTACGGGCCTTGTCACCAGTCAGTCACTCTCGGCCACCGTAAGATTCTTCCCGGGCTTGAGCTTATACTGGCTCGCTCTGTTTGTTACTCAGCAATATAACGGCGTGAGAGCCCCGAGCTTCGTCCCTGATGCTAACGTGGATCGTATGGAGTCTTCGGTTTACTCTGAGGCAACTCGAGAAGATGTCGGACCTACCGATATCCTCCCTCCACAGACGTTGATGTCCTACCTGGACTGCACAGTAGGGTCAATGTCGCTCACGGTTGTCACGACTCGTTATATCAGCAAAGGCACTGCGTCAGGTACGCCGCCTGTATTCGCTGATATCACACATGCAACATCAAGAACTGAAGGACGCTCTAACGCGGTGGGCAGAGCTTCCGACACTCGACCGAACTACGAAGGAGGTTCACCGAACTCGAGAACAGGTGCGCACTGTAGCTCATCTCGACGCTGTCGCTGGCCACGCGATATCTGTGTACCTCATCTTGCGGTCATCGCTCGACCTGGAACTTAGCTCAACTCAGTTACTCGCCACGATGCGGCGCGAACAGAAGGATCATCATTACGCTATCACTGTAAGGCTTTCAAAATAAGGCACTTTTATGATGGAGGTCGACTCCGAACTCACACTCCGCGGACGATGAGTGCCAGAGAATTCCTCGAAGATGCTGCTCTGCGAGATGCATCATCCTCGGAATTTCACGTTCATACGCCGCTCAACGTCTGGTGCCTCTGTAGGTTCTGAACCAGCGTTGGGCGATCAAAGCCGGACAGGCGGAGAACGACGTGCTTGCACTAGAGGAGATTGATAAGGAATACGCGTGGGGGACGGACGAATCTGATTTGTCTACATCGCAGCTCGCGTTGTGCCACTCAAGCACTCTGGAATTGGTAATAGTGGCTGTTTTGAACTCAGGGCCAAGATAGCCGACTGCGACGGCAATTGGTTAGTTCGACACGAGGACCTCAGGGAGCAGCTCCGAGCTGTGACGTTGGAAGGCGGGTTAGCCCAAGGCCTGGTCTTGATGAAGGTCGCCATCAACCGAGCGAGGAGTCGGTTGCTCCAATCCGCTCTCTGGAAGTGAGGGCTCCCTAGGAAGCAGCAATCTGCGATTTATCATCTCTTCGCGCGGCGGTCCCGAAATGAGTTACACACACTTAATGGCAATACACGGTGTGTGGTCAGGTGGAAAGATCTCGTTAACTTCCAACCTGGAGAGGTATTCGGCGACTCGGCGAGGCTTGTGAGCTCGGATAGCTCCTAAGCAGCCTCATTATAGTGCCCGGGTCTCAGGTGTCGGGCCTATTCCCAGAGCCAGCTACGGCCGTTGGCCATCAGCTAACAGCCATCGCTGCTCTTACGTGAGCCACTGCGTGCTGCATTGTCACGAGCGTTCCCCAGAGGAGCCGACTACTCGGGAAACTCTGAGCAGGCACGATCATGCGGACTTGGACTTGATCATTAATCGTGCTCGAACCGCGTCGTATCAGCAGAGGAAGCTGGAAGTGGAAAGTTGCCATATCATGCCAGCGGTGGGTGTCACGCTACGAGCTTCGGGTAGTTCATTCCTTGTAGGCAAGGGCCATGTCGACCGTCCTGAGGAAGCTCCTTCTAAGTAGTACGGGTCTAGCAAGTCGTAGAATTGATACCGAGTCTATGGGTTTTGCACTCAGTCACGCTTCTCAGGGACATACGATCGAGCTCTGCAAGATTTCATGGACTTCGCCGAGCTCACATCAATCGGCATTTCTACACACTGTAATTCCGAAGGCTCCGTCGCGTCACCCTGCATTTGCCCCTATGATGGGTCTTCCCGGGAAACGCTCTGATATCGGTGCTGCTCCTCATCGCCTCCTGTGCGTAGATACCGAAGTCCCGAGATTGAAGTTGCCTCCTTCCAACTCGAGCCTTGAAGTCGGTTTTGGCGAAAGTGGTTGTTTCAAAGTCTCTCTATTCTATGATCATGCCTCGCTAATTTGCTCATTTCTGCCTGCGGAGTCTAGTTCTAGTGGCAGACGCGGACCAGTTCGTTTGCTGGGAAGTAGACACAGAGTGATCCCACTTGCCCTCGGTCGCTGGGCTCAAGGGCATGTGGAGGGAGTGAACCAGGAGCAAGATAAATTGATGATTTTGGAGAGAGTCATGATGGCGGTAATATGAGTAGCAACGAACTCAAACTTCATATACGCGTGCATGTGTAACGTGCGTGGGTAACGAACGCGTCGGACTCCCCACTTCACACCAGGTTCAGCTACGTCAGCTAGGTTCCCTCCGGCTACCACGCTGGAGCTCTCCACATAAGAGACGTTCCGAGTGATAGGCAGTGATACTTATAGCAGATACGAATCCGTCGTGAAGGTTGTGATACAGATGGGACGTCGTCCAGGAATGGCCACAATAGTTAGGTTATTCGCTTACTAATTCAGCGCCACGGCCGAGGGCAAATCTTGCCTGTCGTCATGAGCGAGTTTGATGGGAGAAACGCTTTGGCGGTTCGATAGTGTTCAGGGTCGATCCATTCTTGCCTCAGGAGGAGGGTATCTATTATCGTATTTATCGGCATGGTATTTATGCTACTGAGGAGTGCGGTGACTTGGCAACCCAAGAACGTGAAAGTAGATTTGATAAGGAAGATGAACTTGCCGAATCGTACAATAAGCGGCGATAGTTAGGCCCCGCTGATGAGTTAATCATCATCGGGCAGTTCCTCATCCTTCGAGAACAAGGCAGCGGCATCTGTGCTCTGGAGGACGTGCTGGGGAGTCTGAACAGGAGAACATTCCCTCCATTAACCACTCTCATCACCGTGTAGTACATCAACTTCGTTGTCCTCCTCGTCAGACTCCTCCTCATCAGAAGAATCCGAGCTAGCATCCTCGTCATCGGCGAACAAGGTCGGATCGAAGGTGAAGAGATCCCTGAGCAACGATGATATCTACGTGGCTGGTTCCGAAACTCAGGCCCGAATGGGTTGCACTGGTGAATGCCATGCTTACCTTCCGGACATGACACTCCGCTTCTCCTTCTTAGCCTGGGCGATGCGCTCCTGCTTCTTCCGTTCCTCTTCTGCCTCCCTCTCCTCTTGCTTCTTCTTCTTCCACGCTGTGAAAGTCTCGAGTGTGACGGGAGTTCCTGACCACAAGCCCTTGGACGCAGAGAACTCCACTCGTCCAAGCCAACCAGTACAGATCGCGCAAATTCCTGGTTTGCCAGTCTAGTGTCGAGTTCATCGTGAAGTTGCCCCGAGTTGAGGGCGTGCATTAGGTATGCTCTCTTTCTACCTCCAGCCGGTAAGGCTTGTCGTTCCTGCTCGATGATCTCATCGATTGACGGCCCGTTATCGTAATCGTCATCATCATCTTCCGTCTTCCTCTTCTTCAACACGTATCCAGGAGGCAGAGCGTGCCGATACTTGCACTTATCACCGCCATTGGGACACACCCAGAACTGATCAAAACCCATAATGTAGACAGACCCTCGCCGCTATCGGTAACCTACCCATCCGTAGACACCCTTCTCCACAGCGTCAAGGAAGTATTTACAGATAATCTCAGTAGGCTTGTTCGTGTTAGTAGCGTTATGCTTAGTTTTAATAACTTGTTCCAGCTTGGCCTGGTCCCAGTGGTCCATAGTATCCTCCTTCTTCTCCTCGTCGGATTCTCCCTTCTTATCTCGGTTATCAGAATAGAGATCGATCTTGCCGTACTTCTCCTCCTAAAACTCTCACCGTCAACACACAAACCGGTCGGGAAGCTGTCTAACCTCTTCCTTCTTCTTCTGCTTGGCAGCCTTCTTCTTATCCTTCTTAGTCTCTAATTGCACACCGGAGAAGATAGACTGCAGCAAGAACTTCCGTTGCTCCTCCTTCTTTTTCTCTTCCCGCTTCTCGAACTGTCCAATGAATAACAATGCCACCGCGGATCGAACCCACGACCTTTCCATTACCTCGTTCTTCTGAGGTCCCCGCTGACCAGGCTTTGCCTTCGCGGCCGCCTGAACTTCCTGTACATACCTGAGGGCATAGGCTCAGAATGATAAAAGTTCGCCAGATCCTCTCAGCCGTGGTAGCGTACCTCTGGACCTTGTGAGACTTGTTCTTGTTCTTGAGGCCGAAAGTCTTATCCTCAGCGACTCTCTCTCGTGCCTTCATCTTCGCCTTCTCTGCCCCTCGATCTTGTTTACCACCCTTGGGGGCCATGGCGTATCGGACGTAGTAGTAGCAAACGGTAAAGTGATGACAATACTGACAACACCGTCGACACTTAACCGAGCCCCTCCCCAATACAACAGGAATCGCAAGTCGGAGACTATTGGTGAATAAGCAGCGAAAGGGAGGAAAGTGTAACATCATCCTTCTCTAACCCGTGGTCTTCACGATCTGTACAACATCTTCATCCACCAGTACCTACGAGACGTGGTGACGAGCTGCTGCCCGGGAAAGGGAGCAGTACATGGTCCTTTCCAACTCTCTGAGGATTGTGCTTCACTGACATACCCCAGACCAACGCATATTTGAACTCATCAAGGATACTCTGAGAGAGACGGAGGTGCGCTAGAGGATGAGGACTGCTGTGCCACGTACCTTATGCAGCTTGAGGCAGAAGTCTTCCATAGTACTCTTCTCTCGAGGCAGAATGACTGGTTCGGAGTAATCAGGCACTTGCCCCTTAGGCTTCGTATACACCTAAGAAGCACCACCATCACCCACACACTTTTCGCTGGGGAGCCATAAGCTCTCCGCCCTACTGGTATCGGAAATGATTTTATGTTGATTAATGATTGGAGCGATACGAAGAACCGTGATGACCGAGTCCCCCGCCAGTTGTCATACTTACCCGGATGAGGTCCATGTAATCCCACATCTTATCCTTAAGACCGTCTATGTTCCATCCAAGGTCAGCTGAGATGGGCACGTAATGGGGGCATTTACAGATAACGTCTAACTCCTCGATGGTGATGGAATCAATCTTGTTCATGACATACAGGCACGGTACGTACTTCCGGCCGCCTGAACGAGAGGTGAGCATTCTCACACCGCGGGCGTCGGTCTATCATTACCTTCAATAACATCGATGAGATCATCACTGCTAGCATTGCATCGGAACACGATAGAAGCATTGGTGATCCGGAACTCCTTGCAGATGGTCACCACCGTCTCCTCGTCCATGCCGATCAACCGATACCCAGGGGCGACGGTGATGTTGATACCACCCTTGTCAGACTTGGTGATGATAATATTGGGTTCCTTCTTGTTCAGCCTCATGCCAAAGCCCTCAAGCTCATGCTCGATTTTCCGCTTTTGTGTGAGGGGCTTGGTAACGTCGAGACAGATGAGGATCAGACTGCAGGTCATAGCCACACTAATAACCTGTTTACCTCGACCTTTACCATCCTTAGCACCCTCAATGATACCTAAAGATACTCCCTGCAACAGCCTCCCTCGGGCACTCCCCTCCACCTACCAGGCAGATCCAACACCTGGACCTTGGCTCCCTTGTACGTGTATACTCCAGGCACACAGGTAAGAGTGGTGAACTCGTATGCTGCTGTTTCGGAGAAGGTACCAGTCAACTGCGACAGGACAGAAAATCACCGCACCCAACCCACACCCCTGTGGAGAGTACCTTATTTAACAACGTAGATTTCCCTACTGATGGGAATCCGATAAGCCCGACTCGCGCATTGCCTGTGGCCTTGACGTCGAATCCTTCGCCACCGCCACCGCCACCGCCGCTCTTGGAGCCGCTGACCAACTGAATGGCGATAGCATGCGATGAAGTTGTACCACGATGTTCGAGTTTACCTCCGTCTTCAGCTTGGCCAGCTTGGCCTTTAATCGACCAAGATGGGCGTTGGTGGCCTTATTCTTCTGAGTACGAGCCATCTCCTGCTCGATCTCATTGATCCGGTCTAGAGTACTCATACTGCCGCTGGACTAGTCGAGTGGTGTGAAATGGGTGGAAGATAACCAAACTGATAACCAAGGCTCCCTCTCCCATCACTACCCCGGCCAACTCGGAACATCAATGCCCGTGTTCATAGAAAAAGCGATCATACTTCTATCATGAAAACTAGCAAAAACTTGACGCAATAATTTGGGGCTCGCTCTGGCTGTTACATTTTAGCCACCCCCGCGACCCTCACTGAGTTAACTTGACGAAGGACCCTGTCGGTCTCGGCAACGATTTCGTGAAGGAGGTCACCCGCCGGCCTGACACAGAGACATCCAGGACCTGCTCTACCACTCAAGGTGGCTCACTTCAACGCGTCGATGGCCATGACAGACTGGCCAGCCAGCAAGGCGGAGTTCTTTGGATCAACTATCTCATTGAGCTTTGGATCATCCTTACGGCGGAGCGGTGCACCAGTTCCATCACCCATGAGACCATAGAAGGCTGTTGGTTTGACCTGTGTGACAGGGAGGACTACTACTCACGCTGAGCACATACTCGGACACGACCCGCGGGCAGGACCAAAACTGTGATGTCCATCAGAACCCAGCCTACCTTGTCATCCATAAGGTCCTTAGCCAGCGGTATGACGCCGGATTGGAGCAGCTTATCCCGAGCACCGGGCTGGGACTCCCAACGTTTGACGAACTCGTTCTTGATCACTCTACAAGGGCCTGCCGGTGTAAGCGGTGGTACGCATGGTGGCCGTCTTGAAGTCCGCCTTCAACAGAATCTGATAGCATCCATATTCAAAGCGTCCCAGGAGAAAGCTTTCCACCCTCACCTCTTTCGCCCTTGGGTTCAACATTAGACTCGGGCGTCATCAGGAAGCGTGTGCCCATCCAAACGCCGCTGGCTCCCAAGGCCAGAGCGGCAGCCACTCCTCGGCCATCACGTATGCCACCCGCGGCCACGACTAGGACCTGACTTCACCATTGAGAGGGGAGGAGGGAAGAAACGCCTACATCAGAGCCAAAGTGATTCTTATGGCCCTTGCACAAATCGACTGCCATCGGCACTAGGACAGTAGTAGCGATGTCTCCAGTATGGCCACCTGTATGATACGGTAGGAACTCCCCAACGGCAATACTATTGTTACCAGCCTCCGTGCCCTGCGCACAGATGATGTCGCATCCAGCCTTGATGGCCTTGGCAACGTGGGAAGGATGGCCGATCATGTTCATGATGACGGTTCCGCTCTGATGGAGTTTATCAGACACCCAGCGTGGTGGCACTCCGACGGCGCACACGAAGAGAGGGACCTTCTCATCTACCATAACCTGACCAAATCACCATGGCCATGGCAATGAACTCCAACTAGTTACCTGAACCAAGGCTTCCAACTGCCCTCCGCTGTAGTCCTTGTTGGTCTTCCTAGCATTGGGGTTCTCCCGCGGGTCCGCTGGCAGTAACAAATCAACCTGACCAGAGCGCGAGATGACCATCGCACAGGCTCTCCCATCCGAAAAGCGTCTGGTAAGAAGCAATTACTACCCCGTAGGGTTTGCCCGGGCTGAGCTTGGCCTTCAACTCCCTTATGACCTGCCGCAGACCGGCAGGGTTCAACCCTACCGCGCCGATGGTACCAATCCCACCCGCATTAGAGACCTGAACGATGACGCCTGAGAGGAGTGTACTCAATAGCTCTTACGGCGGCGGCCAGGTCGGGTCCAGTGACGAAGAAGCCCATACCAGCGCACATGATGGGGTGCTCTATGCCCAACAGCTGGGTCAAGTCAGTACGGAGCATAGGGATGATGGATAAATGGGACTAGGAAAAGAGCAAGGACGGTGGTGGATGAAGAGTTGGTTACACCCGACGGGAGAGACGACAAAGTCTGAATCATTGTTTGCCGAATGAGAATACTTCCGACTCCCATCAGCTGCCCACCACCCTCGAGACTGCGGAACAAATAGATTTAATCCACGCTCTGTCGCTTCTCCCTACTAGACCGGTCCATAGAGAGCATAGGACAGCCTGAAGGAAGGTCCGTAGAGGAGTGGGCGACTGATTGGGGCACGGCGACGAGCAGAGAGATATCCAAGTTACATACATCGATCATAATGGCGCGCGCGGTGTCAAAATTTGGGGTTCAGGGTGTAACAGGTTTCGCCAAGTCGGATTCCGCCAAATCGTTGCCAACCGGATTTCCAGGGGCACAAGTATAATTTTTTGGCGGAATACGGTGGTAGAGGCCGGAGAAGGCCAACTTGGCGGCCTCTGGATGGGAACAGACATGACAAAATTTTTCTGCGGATTCCTGACTTTGTTGGCGGAGTGGAATCATTGTCTGAAATCCATGCCCCCGCCGTGTTTCGCCGTTAGAGTTGGGGTCGGCAGATTTGGACATTTTGGCGTTTTCGTGATGAACGCAGGTTCTGCCAAGTTGGCGAAAGTGGCAGATTACACCACGGTGTAACTTGCACCACCGTGGAGCCTGCTTCCCAGTTATTCCACGGAGCACTGGCGGATGACAGACCAATGCATGTTCATTCCATAGGACAAAACGAGGACCATAGCGGAGCTAGTCTAGGCCGCCTAGACTAACACGCCTAGACTAGGCGTGTTCGCGTACTCCCCAGGGTCTGGACAGTGTCCAGGGCAGACATAGTCCGTCTGGCAGAACCTTCATTTATACCACGTTTCCTACACATCGTCTGTGCTACTAGGCTCCTCTGTGATATTCTCAAGTTGAGACGTTGAGGGCTTTTACACCATAATGTCCCATTTGAGTGAACAAGCTTCAACCCTCTCGCCGAAGGCTTCAGAGGCCTATGAATTGGGTGTACACCCAAAGGACCATTGGGTGTATTATGCATTCAAGGAAGCTTTTCAATGCGTTTATTGAATATACTCAAGTTCCCATGCTTCTGCTTGTCAAAGCCGGCCTATGTCAGGCTGACATTGTCAGCACAAAGCCCACACTAACAGCAATTAAATAAGTGTAGTAACTGATGATTCGGCTTCGAAAGCTTCAGCAGCCGAGATCTCTGCTTTCCCGCTTTGACCCTGTCACAAGGTCCTTCTGATAACTATTCGATGTCGGTTTAGTCTGCTCATAATGCTCTCTGAGAGTAATGCAGGTTCTATGCATTTCTGAAAATGACGCGCTCTATCTGCAGTGAGGTGTTTCGTAGACGTGGTGCCGAATGGCTGGTAGAAGCAACGAAAGACCCCCGTGTGAGGAATAACATTCACCGCAGCCCTTCGTAGAATGTGATGGTATGAAGTCTCCGAGTGCTCAGGCACCAAACATACCACATCTTCAACGTTCAGTGCCCAATGGGTATCCGTATCCACTTGAGAAACATTCCTCCCACACCGACGCCCAATAAAATACCACTGAACTTCCGTATGACCGAAAAACAATAGCACTGAGTTGTCAACGAGATTGAGAATGAGACAACAAATATGACGAACTCGAAGAGCATATCCGTCACGATGACGTGACCACTGATCAGAGTGCTAGTCTAAGCGATACGCGTGAATCGAACTTACCCAGTCCATCCACACTGTAGATTCTACAGTCATTGCCATGCAACCCCTACGCGATAGAAAAGCAACCAGCCGGGCTAGTCCAGTCCGACTTTAGGCCAGTAGTGATCCGGAAGAGGAAAGTAGTCTCGGACTACTAGTCTGCTAGTAGTCTGAATAGTGATGCTCCATTCAATCACTGATTTCCGCGAGGCCACCTCCGCAGTACTAGTGAGACACTCGGAAGTCAAGGCAGCAACTATCCATCCCTACTTCGCGACCAATCCACCCCCTTTTCTGTATGGGCAACTCTTCGCGCCACCTACGCTCCCGAAGAGGTTTTCCGTTCCACTCAGCATTGCCAGTCTGGCAGTGCCAGGTCATTGAGAGCCCCATCTCATGTGATGACTATCCTCATTAGTAATGAGTCATTATCCAAGCGGCATGAGAGCGTTCGACGTCACGGTGAGACGACGCCGAGTGTTAAATTTTGTTGGCGAATTCAAGGCGCAAATGAACTACCCAATTTCACCAAAATAACGCGTCATTTCAGGTGATTTTACGTCAAACCAACAGACTTCGCCGAAACTTACCTTTAAATTAACTGTTTCCTGTTCCTAATACAGAAAACACCTAACGCATCTTGGCGAAACCCAGTCCCGTGTTATGGGACGAACTTCGGCCCATTTCTGTCACTCGCCACGAAAACCTACGGCCCGTATATGGGACACTCGTCCCTTGTGTTGTGACGATTGCTTCATAGTGTTGCAAGCTGAGCTACACAGCTATAGCGCTAGAGAGTGTTGCAGCGTCATACTCATAAGTACGTGTGAATTCCATAGTGGATTCGTGGATTCGTATCTACGTATTATCGTATCTATTGTACGCTTGGAAGTGTACTCTAAGGTGCAAGGTTTGGATTGCGTTATCTATAAGTTGGGTTATTACGTAGCGACAAGTCTATCAAACTTGCGTTCATACCTTGACATCTAATTGGTAGCAGCTCCTTGTTCAACGACTTGTGCTACATTATATCGTTACTATGCCTGGAGAGTTTCAGTTTATCGAGAAGGATGTGATTCTTGCTGGCAACACGGCTTATGATGAGTTTATTGCCAATGGTGCTTCTGAGGATTTGGCGGAAAGGGCCCGTACTTCGGCCCGGGAGAGCGCAACTGCTCATAATGAGGTAGTGCAAGCCGCTCGAGCTTGTGGCTATGGTTCTGGTACGGCGACTTCCTCTTCTGCTTCTCCTGATGCTCTTGGAGTTTCTAGCCCGTCTTCCACGGTCGTACAGATCGTTCAGTCTCCTATGCCTGAACGATATGATGGGATCGCTGATTTTGAGGACTGGTTGAGGCGTTATGAGGCAGACGCTAGAGGTTCTGGTTGGACTATGAGTCAGATGGCTGAGCGTTTGGGAAACTACTTGCGTGGTACTTATTTTGAGGTTTGGCACCAGCATTGTTCTAAGACCGATTTCGAGGCCGATCGTAAGGCGTTGTTGGACATGTTTGCTTTGGTTCGGCCCGATGAGATTCTGGATAAGTTCAATTCGCTGACGTGGGATAGGTCTACGCGAGTGGTATCTTTCCTTACTATGTTACGCCGTTATATGACTAACTATAACAAGACCTTACCGGCTGACCATAAGCTCTCTTCCACTCACATGGACAAGATGATAATGGACCGGATGATTGCTAACGCCCCCGATGGAGCCAAGTCCGTACTCCGTCGTAGGCAGCCCAAGACTATTCAAGAGGTATGTGAGATCTTCGAGGATTTCAAGGAACGAGCTCCTGCTAAGTCTGGTGGTCCTGCGGCAGCTGGTATAGCCTTGGGTGGTACTGCAACCGACGATCATGTGTCTAAGCTCATCGATACCTTTACGGCCTCTCAGAATGCTATGGTGGGATCTATTACGAAGTTGGTGAACCAGATGAAGGATACTGGTGGTAATGGATTCGGCCCGAATGGTGGTAGGAGGTCTCAGAAGGGTAAAGGGAAGAAGCGTACCCCGAAGTGTTATTTATGCTCTGATGCTCATTGGGCTCTCTCTTGTCCGTTCAAGAAGCATGATCGTGGTTGTTTTATCTGTGGTTCGTCTGACCATATGGCCCGGTCGTGTCCTCAGTACTCATCGTTTGTGACTGCCATTGCTAACAAGAAGGCTAGCGGTGTGTCGGGAAACTGTTAGGGCGCTCGCCTGACAGCCCGCGAGCGCCGCAAGTTGTACTATATCCTTTTGGGAGGAACAATGGTTTGTTCCTCTATGCTGATCTTCTCTTTGACCATCGTCGAGTTGGTCCGTTACGCTGCTTGGTGGATACTGGCTGTTGTTCTACTATGGTGGCAAGGCGGGTGGTTCCTCGTGAAGTCGAGATTCGGCCCGTTACCGGTCCTTCTCTTATGACGATTGATCGTTCTATCTGTACGTTTTTGGGAATGACTCCTTTGACTGTAGAGGCCTATGATGGTGACAAGGCTAGGAAGGGGATGGCCCCGGACCGTGTTGATCCTAGGTTCCCTTTCCGTGTTGAAGCTTTGGTGGTGGATTCTCTTGCTTATGACTTGATATTAGGGCATGATTTTATGTCTCACTATGGGTTGGATATTCAGTATTCGGCTACTCCGATTCAGATTGTTGGTAACCCCCCGTTGAAGGAACCCTCGTCTCTTCCATGGTTTGTGGAGCATCCCGTGCAAGCAGCCAACTTGAAGGGTAAGGCAGAGTCCTATTGCTTGTCGTCACAGCACACTTCTTGCGCTGCGACTTCGCCCGATAACGACTCCTTTGATTTGTCTTGCCCGGAGTATTTGGTGGCTGGCGCTGGTACCAAGATTAACGTGGTGCCTTTGACTGATGAGGAGTTACGTGAGAAAGGTTGGCCTATTCCGAGATCCAGTTCGGCCCCGACACCTTCCGCGACTTCGGTACCGCCCGCTTCGGACTTGGTAGCGGCTGGGATGTGGCCTCCGCCTGGTTATGAGGATACTGATGACCTTCAAGATGATCCGCTTGCGGATCCGTTGAGGTTTGCTGTTCCGGACTTCCGTGATACGTCGATACAGTTACCCGAGTTTTGTTCTTCCCCTTCGGAAGAGCAGCGCCCCGTAGCTGCTCTATGTGAGGAGTTCTCTGACTTGTTCGCGGTTCGGCCCGGTTTCTGCAATTCGGCTTCGCATTGCATCAACACTGGTTCTAATTCTCCTCTTTGTGAGCGTGTTCGGCCCTTACCTCATCGCTGGAGAGAAGAAGTGTCTGCTATGTTGCAGGAGATGGAGTCTCTTGGGGTTATTCGTCGAAGTACTTCACCTTGGCGCTTTCCGTGTGTCTTCGTTCCGAAGAAAAACGGTAAGGTCCGTATGTGTATTGATTATCGTGGTTTGAATCGGTTATGTGAGACGGAGGCTTATCCTGTTCCTCGGCCCGATGACGTCCAAGAACATCTCCGTAATGCGAAGTACTTTACTACATTGGACCTTCGAAGTGGTTATTGGCAAGTACCTGTTCGGCCCGAAGACCAAGCTAAGACTGCGTTTTGCCCTGGCCCGGGGTTCCCGCTATATGAATGGCTTCGTATGCCCTTTGGTTTAGCCTCGGCCCCGGCGACTTTTCAGCGACTTATGGACTCTTTGGTCGGAGACTTACCGTTTGTCAAGTGTTACCTGGATGATCTGTTGATCTTCAGCTCATCTTTGGAAGAGCATTTGGCCCACCTTCGACAAGTCTTCGAGCTTTTACGAGCAGCTGGCTTGACTATTGCCGCTGAGAAGTGTGCTATTGCTGAGACTTCGGTGGATTACCTTGGTCACACCTTCGGCCCGTCTGGTATGACTCCTGATATTAAGAAGGTTGAGACTATTCTGCGATGGCCTGTGCCCGGCTCTGTGCCTGAGCTTCGGTCCTTCTTGGGATTAGCCAATTATTATCGAGGGTTCCTCCCACACTTTTCTGAGAGGACTAGGCCTTTGTACGAGCTGTTGACGGAGAGTATCAAGCTGAAGACTTCGGCCCTACTTCCTTGGACGGATACTTGTGAAGCCGCTATGGTAGACGTGAAGGAGAATTTGGCCCGGTTACCATTGCTCACCTACCCCGATTTTACTCGGCCCTTTCAACTCATTACGGACGCTAGCGACGTGGCTATTGGAGGAGTTCTGGAGCAAGATGGTGCTCCCCTCTCGTTCTTTAGTCAAGCACTGACTAGTACTCAGCGTCGTTGGCCGGTGTATGAGCGTGAGGCCTTTGCGATATTCCGTTCGTTGGAGCGATTTCGGAATTTATTGTTGGGGTATCCCTTGGAGTTGATCGTCTTCACTGACCATAAGCCATTGACGTTTTTGGAGACTTCTACGACGCCTAAGGTTCAACGGTGGATGCTGAGCCTTTGTCAGTATTCCTTCTCCATCCAGTATCGGCCCGGTAAGGATAATGTGGTGGCAGATGCGTTATCACGACTTCCTTCGGCCCGTAGTGATATGGATATTGAGCAATCTGAGCCGCCTGTTCATCCCGCTGCTATGTTGGCTCCGGTTTGTCTCGGCTCTGGCTTGGTGTACCAACTGAACATGGAGACTTTGAAGAAGGAGCAGTTCGCCGACAGTAACCTATGGTGGGTGATGAAGAAGCTACTTGGTGAACGTTCTGACGATAGAGATGAGCGGTTTAGCCTATACGCTGCAAGACTATTGGAGTTCTCCTTGGAGGATGGAGTCCTTATGTATACTCGAGAGGTATGTGATGGTCGACAACCGCAAGCAGTGCCGGTTATCCCTTCGTTACTCAAGGATCGTATGTTATATGAGGCTCATGAGTTACAAGGACATCAAGGTCTCCAAGCGACTCGTCGTTGGTTACAGTCCCGATGCTATTGGCTGGATATGGAAGATGACGTGCGACTTCATCTCTATTGTTGTTCGAAGTGCTTCCCGTCGACAACTGATTCGGAAGGTGAGGAGCCTTATAGGCCCGCTATGATGGCAACTTTGGCGAGTTTCGTATTGGATGACTCTTCGGCCCGACCTGTTGTGGCTGGGAATGTATCTGGCGTTCGGCCCGTTATCCCTTCTGCCTTGGTCACGGCATCTGAGGAGTGGTCCAGGGAGGATATACGACTACGACAAGACGAAGATGATGTTATCCGTCTGGTGAAGGAGCGCCTACGAGACCAGCAACCTTTCGGTCGAGCAGCAATGAGAGATCCCTTGTTTCGGCTGTAGTCAAATAGTACAAACCCAACAATGTAAGATTGCGGATATATACTTGCTTAAGAGTCTTATAGCGATCGACAGTCTCGTAAGCTTAAGTAGACAACGGCACAAGATACAGGGACAGCTCAATGCACAATTGTGTGGCTACAACTATCCTCCCCTCCCAACATGTGAGAGAGGCGTAGAAAACTCATCATCATAGGACTGCGAGTTACCAAGCCCAAATGTAAGCCTCCTAACGGGTCTTCTTACTCTTAAGCCTTTTCTACAACCTGCAGGCTCTTCGACACTCTTCTGTTTCTGTTCATCATCACTCTCATTCAAAACATAATCAGTAACCTTAAATCCATCTTCATCGGGACATACAATTTCACATACTACATTAGGACTCCTTGGTATTGTAGGGGGTTGATCCCGGCTGCCATCTGCTTCTTCATCACATCGCACTCGCGTGTCAACAAGTAAATATCTTAGATTGATCACCTTTCTTCGGCTGCCATTCACAATAACAGCAGTACTTGGATAGCGCTCATCTGGGCCTCGGACAATTTTCCAGCCCGGCTCCCATGCATCTCCCAGTTTATTTGGAACACCAAGCGCTGCGGAGCGCTTTAAATAGAGTAACACTGCTTGACCTTGAACATACCTATTCTGATCACGTTGTTCAGCATGTCTACGAGCATCATAGTAAAGCTTATTTTTGCGGAAGGTCTCCCCCTGAACGATTCTAACTTCATCCCATATCGCATACAGCTGACCGATATCATAATAGCGACCATTGTCCGGGACATGCGGTAGACGACCAAATAACACTTGATAAGGTGATCGGCCACCTAGTGCACGATGAGGTTTACAATTATACACGTAGACCAACTTATGGAGCTCTCTTCGAACATCATTCGGTGATCGTAGTTGATACAGTCGAGCCAATCTATGAAGCGTCTTATGGACTCTTTCAGCAACAGCATTTCCACGTGGATAGTACTCGGTGGACTTCTGGATATCAACATTATACTTAGACAGCAGAGACTTCACTGCTGGGCCGCCGATGTTATGCGCGTTATCACATATCATAACACGCGGCGGCCCCAGCTTTGTAATAGACTTCTGTAACGCGCCGGCTATAGAGGTAGAAGACATATCATACAGATTCTCCCAGCATAAGTATTTGCTGAATGAGTCGATCAGAGTTAGGAGATGGAGGTTTCCATACGATACTATGTCCATGTGTAATACCTGCCAGGGATAAATACTGGTCACAGTCGCACGCATCGGCAGCACAGCATCAGGCTTCTGGTTAAGCAGGCATCGTTCACATTTGCCGACTTCGTCGTATGTCCTCTTCCACATCCAAGGGAAGAAATAGAGACTACGCAGGACGTCCACCGTACCCTGTACGTCAAGATGGCCAAAGTCATGAACTTGTTTTACCACCTGCGGGATAAGCTTCTCTGGTAGTACAGGTACATGCAGCGGTCCTTCCTTCCGAGGACCAGCACAATACCGATATAATACACCATCAATAATTCTCAGCTCATGCGCCACTCGGGCGTAAAACCTCAAAACGTCAGTGGTAGGGTCGATCAACAATCCACCTTTGATAGCCTTCTGTACTGCCTCCAACTCAGCATCATCTTCTTGAGCTGCTCGTACCTCTGATACTGACACGCCTAGCTTAGTGGGGATGTTAGTATCACAGGCTGCGCAGGTGTGATCCACTGCTGTTGCAATATGAACATAACCAGACTTCTCAGAATCATCTTCCTGCTTAATGTCGATGCCTCCTGTAAGCAACGTATCTCTAAAGGCTATAAGTTTCGTCAAGAAAGGATGACGAGTGAGCCTATCCGCATCATTATAGTTTGTACTCACCAGCGTAACTTCGAATCGGGACCATTCCGACACAGGGAAGAACTCTTGGAGTAGAATAAGATACTTCTGCAGTACAGGGCAGTTCTCTCGCTGTGCTAGGCGCCCTCCTGAAACTCGTTTGGTCTTCATGATGGCAGCAACAACAGCATTATCGGTGTTAATGTGGACCTTCTTGAACCTTTTACGTAGCCAGATGGCAGCAACAACAGCATTATCGGTGTTAATGTGGACCTTCTTGAACCTTTTACGTGCAACCCTCTCAATCTCATATACTGTAGCCAGTCCCAAATAGAGTGCCTTCATCTCCTTAACCACTATAGCCACCTGGGTCGTACCAGGCATAAAAGCGCCCGCAAACTCATCGTAGACCATATCATGCTGCTTAATCTCATAACCACAACAATGCTTACTAGCATCAACTGATAGGGTGAGCTCGTTCTCGAAGTCGTAAAGACGGGGAAGGGTCAAAGTACCATTTTCAAGCACGATACTGTGCCACTCCCGCAAAAGGCTAAAGAGGCTACTTGTAACGTTCGATCTCCACGAAACCTTACGAGCATGGAGCTCCTTAGTAACAAGTCCCTGCAGTAAATGTTTAAAAAGGCTATTCCAAGCGCCTGAAACGAGTGAGTCTGGTAACTTTCCCAATAGCGAGAGTGAGCCACTATAGCTCAGGGTCGTTTGTTGGGTCGGAAACGCATCTCTCAATCGAATCAGTTGTTTGGGAGAAAACTTCAATAAACGGCCATAATCGGAATACACAATGCCAAAAGCAGTTATATCGTCAGGCACGATACAGATATTCTGCCTTTTTGCAACATTAAAATGCACATCATACGTTAAAGCAATGGGAGCAAACAATAATTCAGAACGGAAAGGTGCATAGTTGTCTTCTGAATCATCAAAGTGAGTAACATCATCCATATACGACAGAACATCTCCCTCTACCGTAACGTCTGATTGCAGTTTAGTAACCTCACTCTTGTCACATTGGCTACCCGATCTCAATACCGTGTCTAAAACGATCATCAAAAAACTCATAGACAGCTCTAATGATTGTGGCGCATGCGATGGCCCGAAAGAGAGGGCCGTGAAAAAATATACAAAATCGTTTATTCGTACAACATTCAAAGGATAATTGGAAACGAAGAGGCCAATGCTAAAATATGCATCTACCAGATCCGTAAAAAGCACTCTGCGAAAAAGACGAGTACGGAAAATTATATCTCGTAACTTCTTCTGCTGAAAGTCAATAAGCACACCAGAATGCCTTTCTGCATTATTTAATAGATTATAAGTAAACACCGGTCTCGATTTCTTCGCTCCATGAACCAGATACCATTGTGTCAGCACTGGATGTAGTTCGACGACATCGTTCAGGTTATCCTTGCTGATTCCATCCACCCTGACTATCTTACCAGCATCTGCCCATCTTTTAAAGTATGGGATAGCATCAGTTGGCAATGGATCATCTCGAAGTCGTCGATGATGTTGGAGCTGCGATCTTAGCGCACTCTCCGAGGCTGCAGGTACGGTGGCGGGATTAACTCCAGTGAAGAACTTCTTTTGGTTTGAGTCGTCGACCTTATGCGCAACAGTTACCGCAAAATACTCGTTTTTGTAGACGGTGGCATCGTGTTCCCAACCATCCGGATAGCAAATCCAGGTATCACCAGGGTATATCTTGCAACATAGATCCTTGAAGTCACCATACGAAATTACCCGTTCACCAACGAACTCCTTGTTCTCGACATTATAGGATACAGGTGCCGCATCTTTTAGCAGGAAACCAAAGGGCTTCACGCTGAAATCAAGAACAACTTTATTCTTTATTAAAAAATCTACCCCAAGCAACGGATATTGTAACGTATTATTGTTAACAACATAGAAATCATGCCGGAATGTGAGGTTGGAGAGCGTGAACTCTAAGGTAACCACCTGATTCAGTATAACAGTATCAGCGACAGTAGAGACACGAGCCGGAGCAACAGCTCTTAGTGAAGGTACAGGACTCAATTGTGATAGAAATGTAACAGGAAACAATGACAAGGTAGAGCCACTGTCTAAAATAAAATCAAATAATACACCATTTATTATCATAGGCACATGACTGGATGAACTCATACCATACCGGAGCATGTCTATTCCAGCAAAGGCATGCTCCGTAACTAGTTTTCCTGTTCCTTCACGTCAGGGTGGTCGGTATTAGACTCTGGCTCTTCTTCGAGAAATGCTGCATGTGTGGGAGGTTGCATAGTACAGTCTCGGGCCAAATGGCCAAGCTCTCCACAACCATAGCAACGATTAAACCAAAATCTATCTTGTAGAACTCCACGAGAACCCTTTCCATAACCTTTTCCTTCTCGTTGGCCTTGGTGATAGGATCCCTTCCCTTTTCCACGATTAAAACCTTTACCACCATAACCTTTCCCCTTTCCATAACTTCGGGGCTGATAGGAAGTGTAAAAAACATTAACCGAATCCGATCGACTACCGGAGATGGTTTCAGCACGCTGGATGACATCCTCCAAGGAATCCAGTTGCAACAGTCGAAGCTTGTCAGCAATATCAGATGATAGACCAGATAAAAACTGTGCACGAGCTAAACCGTCAACCACACCAGATGAGACTTTATCATCATTTTTACTGAGCATTCTGGTTGCGAGACGTAGGAGGTCAGTCCCAAAGTCTCTAAATGTTTCATTCGGCTGCAAGGTTCTCGAATGAAAAGCGTCATAAGGATCAGATGTCAGCAACTTGTTGATCAAGTGAGTCTTGATTTTATCGATATCCTTGCGAGAATCCTCGGGAATTGAGTCGAAAGCATCAGAAGCAGTACCATCCAGGAACAGCGGTAGGTAGTTGACACTGGTAGCATTATCCCATCCATAAAAAATAGCAATCTTCTTATACTTCTTAAACCAGGACTCAATCTTTCCTATGGTGAGCTCATCATTACCAAGAACCGTAGGGGTAACCCGCAACATCGGTGTGTTCGTTGTCATTCTAATAACCAGGAAACTTGTCCAAAGGAGCCGCGCTTAAAAACAACAGATAGGCCACCACAAAAACAAGGAGCTGCTACCACGGGTGTACCGCGATTCGTCCATGATCGTTTGGTCCACTGCAGCTTCGATCCAAGATTGTTTCGTACCAATTTCGGTTCATTCATGATCTTTTCGTACATCGAAAAAGTGTATGTTTCGGCCACGATTTTTTCATCCATAACCGGTTTCGTACACGATTATTTCGTCCATGGGCGGTTGATCCAAAGATATGTTCGTTATGATCTATTCGGCCACGATCTTTTCGAAAAAAATTCATTCGTCCAATAGTGGTTCGTACATATGAAACTGACGACACGCAAATGTTTATCGAAGGAAATGAACCCACGGCCTCGGGAATACCAGCTTGAGCTGCTAACCTACTCACCTGTAAGACTCCTTCTGAATTGCGACAAAGTACCTCCCATGCGATACCCAACCTATTCAACTTGGCTCCATTCATGTTTGGAGCCTCTAGGCACTGGGATCATCACAGAGACAACCTGATGTGGGGGAGTGCTAGATCGTCACCACTGGTGACTCACCAGTAGAGACGGCGGTGAGATTCTTAGGTCGTAGTAGGTGATGGTAATAGCGGAATTGGTAGAGCTCCCGGCTTGCATGACGATGGTCCCAGGTTCGAATCGGGGTAAGGGTAGATAGTGATGGTGGAGCCGGCGGCGCAGTACATAAGCTATACTAGACATATGTGACGCCGCGGCGTCACATATGTCTAAAAGTAGCGTGGATGAAACTCACGTGTACGAAAGGCTTGTACGAAAAGCCCTGGAAGAAAGAAGCGGAGTTAGAGCATGATTGGACGAAACGGCGTGGATGAAAGAATCATGTACTCAAGACCCGTGGACGAAAGAGGTGTGTATGAATGAGGATGTACGGAAGTAACATGGACGAAACAAGCAGGATGAACCCTACCATGGACGAAACAAACGTGGACGAAACCTGCAATGTATGAAACAGCAATGTATGAATGGAGGTTCCCCGGCTACCACTTGTAGTCAAATAGTACAAACCCAACAATGTAAGATTGCGGATATATACTTGCTTAAGAGTCTTATAGCGATCGACAGTCTCGTAAGCTTAAGTAGACAACGGCACAAGATACAGGGACAGCTCAATGCACAATTGTGTGGCTACACGGCCCTACCGCAAGCTTTGGTCTGTGCTGTTCCTAGACGATTCGGACTTGTTGGTTCGTATGGTGAAGTACTTGCCCGACGATGAGAAGTCCTATGTTCCGGTCATCCCTGAGTCCTTACGAAAGCCGTTGTTATACAAGTTCCACGACCTGGGCGGCCATTTTGGTAAGCAGCATATGTGGGATCGTATGAGAAGACTTTGCTTTTGGCCCGGTATGAACGTTGATATCACGGATTATGTGGCTCAGTGTGACCGCTGCCTGACCATTAAGGCTAGACAGCAGCCGGCCTCGGCCCTAGTGCCGTTCCCGGTTGGCGCACCTTGGCATACTATCGCCGTGGACTTTCTCTTTGTCGGCCCGTCTAACGAAGGTTCTACCAAGTTGCTTGTCATCGTGGATCACTTTACGCGTTGGGCCGATGCTTATGTCGTTAAGGGTGAAGGATCCATAGACGCTTTGGCTCCGTTGCTGCAACTCTTCTCGCAGTTCGGCCCGCCAGCTAGGATCCTGAGCGACCAAGGACCTGGCTTTGAGAGCGATGTCTTCTGTAATGCTTTGAAGATCCTTGGGATATCGAAGGTTCGGTCGACTCCGCATCATCCAAGCTCTAACGGTCACGTCGAGCGTTTCAACTCCACTATTCTCAATCTTTTGAGGACGGCGACTCAGACGCTTGGTGATTGGCAAGGTCATCTACGTTCAGTACTTTGGCAATATAATACTTGCCCGCATTCAGCCACCGGATTCAGCCCGTTTTATCTTATGTATGGGAGAGACCCGCCTCAGACGCTGCTTCCTAGTCTGTATCAATACTCTTCGTTGATGCATGACCCGACTAGTTATGCTGCTTATTTGGCCCGAGCCCGTGCTAAGATTGCTGATATTGTGGACGAGTGGGTTACTGCTAATGGTGCCCCACATCGGTTGGCGGCTAACCAACCGTTGTCTCATCGACGTCATTTTGTTGGGCAACGAGTTCGCCTGAAGATTTTTCATGGGAATAATGCTCCGGCCCGTAAACTGCTTCCTAAGTGGCAAGCGGACTGGTATATCTTCAAGTTTGTCGCGGGTTCGAACAACAAGACGGTTGTGGTTCGGCACTTCCCGGATATGAAGGAGAAGGTTATTTCCACTGACTATATCTTAGCCGACCCGGTTCAGCCCGACATTGTGCCAGCTCAGCTCAACATTGTCCGGATGGACCCCCCTGTGAACGAAGCCCCGGTTGTGCCGCTGTATCCGTTACTTGAGGTGTCTTCGGCCTCCTCGGAAGCGCGGGGAGCCCCGAGTGATCGTTCGGCCCGTGATGAAGCTTCCTCAGACCGTGCTGAGGTTGGTTCTCCTCTTAGTGCAGTACGAGGTGAGGCCCCAGTGTATTGGGTGGCTCAAGACCGTGGAAACCCTTTGGGTTCTCCGGCCATACCTGCGGCTCCTTCCGTTGCTGTACCATCGGTTCCGTCAGTGGTACCTGAGGTTCGTAGCCCTCAACTCGGTGATGTATTGGTCGATGATGCCTTTGGTCCTGATATTCCTAGTCTTCACTCTGAAGGTTCTAGGCCGTCTGATAGACAAGGTACATCGGTATTGACGCCTGCTTCGGCTCCATCATCTTCGACGCCTGCATCAACACCTTCGTCGGTGGCACCTGTGATGAGATCTCCCTCGACGCCTGGTTCGACACCTAGTTCGGTACCAGTTACTCCTGATTCTCGTCACGCTGCTAGTTCGAACTCGACTGGTTCGGCCCGATCTGCTGTCTCTCGACCGCCATCTTCGGCCCGTAGTCGGTTGACTAGCTCACCTTCGGCGGTTTCAGGAAGATCCCATGAGTCTTTTGGGACCCCCGTTCAGCAAAATGTTCCTGCTGATGTTGTCGACCCTGTGCCCCCTGCACCTGTTGCAGAATCGGTACAGCCTGCTCAACCTCCGTTACGTGTGACTCGTACTGGTCGTGTGAGTCGACCTCCTCAGAAGTTCTCCCCGTCTTGGCGACCTTCTAGGAGTGGTTCTAAGTAATTGATGCTATAAAATCCTGCTTCGGCCCTGCATCAGGATTTTGCGGGGAGGGAAGTGTTGGATTTTCTTATTGACTACTTCTCCTTTGGCGCCTCTGTGTAACCATGTAATTATGTAATTCTCGAGATCGTATCCAAGGTCTGTTATCTTGCCTGTATGTAAGGGCTACAACGTTGTATGTATTGTTCCTGTGTATTGACGTCAACTTCTGAGCGGGACTGTAGTGTCCTCCTTGTATCGTAGGGTTCGTGTAATGTTGACCCTTCGTACTATTGGGCTGTGAATTTTAGGCCCTTGTAAGTTTTTGCGCGCTTGAATTATTGTAGAGAACGTTCGTTGCAAGTCGTGATCACATTTTGTAGTCCTCCTGCACCTGCCTACGGATGGTGTGGTTGAGGCATTCTAATTCGATGATATTCGAAGTGTTCGGTGACCGTTGATTGACTGTCCCGTTTTTGCGTGCACGTGTGACGCGCGCTTTGTTCCTCGGACGTTTCTAGTGAATAACTGCTCCTCGAGAAACGCTCCTGTGATTTGATACTCATTCTTATGCTCATGTCATTGTGGCTCGACCGTATTATTCGTTGTTATACTGTAGAGTCATATTCGCTACTGTTTGCTGGCTTGTAGGCTGTTTATTCAATGCCTAGCGTGTTGACCAAACTTCAGGAGCTTCTTGGAGTTCGGCCTGAGAAGCGAGGAGATAATCCGCAATGCTTCGTCGAGACCTTCAACCAGCAAGACCCGCCTGCTTCAATGATACCTATGGCTGTCCGAACTTCTTGGATAAGGACTTTGTCGCCTACAACCATCCCTTGGTTGCTGGTGTGGTTCCAAGTTTCGACGAAGAGTGTTCGGCCCGCCTACTGTTCCTCAGTGAGCTCGGTGAGGGTCCCGAGAGAGGTAAGGATTCTCGTGAAGAAGCTTGGCCTGCGGAGCCGCGTATCGTCTCTGCGGCTGGTATTCTCCGTTGGCTCCATTCGGCCCAGCTCGGCGCGATGTCTGTGACTATTCATTGCTCTGGTGGTGCTACGGATGGCGAAGTAAGATCGGAATGCGACGTGCTGTTCTGTTGCTATCGACATCTTGAAGCTGCCCTGCCTGTGGTTATGAGGCTTAGTCGAGAACGCCCTCTAGCCAAGAACAGTTACGTATTTTCGGCCCGGTCTATGAGAGCCTTCGAGAGTAACCTGCTGGATGACTTGGGACGACCTTCCGGTCTAGATCGGCCCGAAGTGTTGGTAGATATGCTCTATAAGTTCGAGTCCGTCCGTGCCAAGTATGGTTATTGTGCCATGACTGGGGCTCAACAAAGGAAGTAATAGCTCACACAAGAGCGTAATCCATGGTGGAATCGCACAAGAGGGTTAGAGGATCGAGTAAGAGAGCAAGTGACCAAGGTATTGGTCAACATCCTCCCCCCTTTCAAAAAAGTGTGTATACATCGTTAAAGGCATGTGAAGCGTGATTAATCATCAAAATGGAGTGGGATGTAAAAGGCGTATACATAGCAGGTGATGGAGAAGAAGGTTTACAATATATCGTATAAGAATAAATAGTGGATGATCACAAACGGTTTGTTGTGTTGAAGTAAACAACACGTAGAGTGAAAGTATACAACGGATACTAATCATCGATGAGGGGTTAGCGATAGGCAGGTGTTAGTCCGTGTCGTAATCGTCGTGAATGGGCACAGGAAGAGTGTCATAAGCGTTGTCGTCACAGTAGCCATAGGGGTCGTGGGTTGGGTGGGGAAGGGTCGTAGTGGGACAAGGCGAGAGACCGGCATATCGGCTGTAAGGAGTAGCAACGGGGTCAAGTGCCAGAGTAGTAGAGCAGTTGCCGATATGACGTTGAAGATGGAGCGCGGCATCGTGAGAAAGGAGAGAGTGGGAGCAACCAGTGTCAATCACAAGGCGAGAGAAACCGAAGGCTAGAGACCGTACGGTGCAATCAGGAAGTGAGGGGGCGGCATGGGCGGAGTCGGCAACGCAAACCATAGTGGTAGGGGAAGGCGAAGTAGAAGGTTGTGGGGTGGAGCTGGCAGGATTGTGCTTGTGGAGATAGGGTGGTCGGTCATCAGTGCGGCCACGGTAAGCGGCAAGGAACGTTGTGGGAGTGTTGGCAGGGACGTGGTCATTGCCAGAGAGGCTGAGGTCGTAGGTCACGAGGAGACTCGGATTCTGTGCACCCACAGAGGCAGGCAAGGGTGCCTGGGAGGGGCGGGAGAGAGAAGTAGTACTTGAGGTTGAAGTACAAAAGGGCTTGCAGTGAAGCTGAAAAAGTCGGCGCATCGCCGCTTTCATAGCAGGCGAGGCGTCTTGAGCTCGGAGGTGGTCATCCAAGTCAACGGGGGTCAAGTAGTGTAGATCGTCGATGGAGCCAAGGTCGAGGAACTCGAGAAGAGGCCCGGGTTCTCCACCATGTGCCATGACTGGGGCTCAACAAAGGAAGTAATAGCTCACACAAGAGCGTAATCCATGGTGGAATCGCAGGCAGATGCTTACCGGCGCCCGAAAAAATCTCGCCCGCCCCGAATTTTCCTCTTTTTCCCCAAATAATACTATTTGTTCCCCGAACGCACTTCAATTTCCCCGAATGTTCCCTACTTGCCCGGAAGTTGTTTTCCCCCGGAGATCTCTCTATTTCTCTAGATAGGTATGCGAATCCTGATTCGGAGGGATCAGTGTGATCGCAGTGAATAATTTGAATGATAAATCAGGTACTGATTTCTGCTGATTTCTGAAGACATGATTTTACTACCTTGGGTTGGTAGCTGATGCGGCATGTCGGTCCTCACTGTGAAGACGGACGTTACTGTGTAACAAGTTGATTAACGAAGCCTTTCGCTTCCACTGAGACTGTGAGAGTAGTTCATCAACTCTTGTAGTAATCACATCAATTGGGAGGACTTCCGAACTCGTCGAAAGGCCGAAGGATCACCGATACAATCATCATCAAGAAGCGGCATGTCGGTCCTCATTGTGAAGACGGACGTTACTGTGTAACAAGTTGATTAACGAAGCCTTTCGCTTCCACTGAGACTGTGAGAGTAGTTCATCAACTCTTGTAGTAATCACATCAATCGGGAGGACTTCCGAGCTCGTCGAAAGGCCGAAGGATCACCGATACAATCATCATCAAGATGCGGCATGTCGGTCCTCACTGTGAAGACGGATGTTACTGTATAACAAGTTGATTGACGAAGACTTTAGCTTCCACTGAGACTGTGAGAGTAGTTCATCAACTCTTGTAGTAATCACATCAATCGGGAGGACTTCCGAGCTCGTCGAAAGGCCGAAGGATCACCGATACAATCATCATCAAGATGCGGCATGTCGGTCCTCATTGTGAAGACGGATGTTACTGTATAACAAGTTGATTGACGAAGACTTTAGCTTCCACTGAGACTGTGAGAGTAGTTCATCAACTCTTGTAGTAATCACATCAATCGGGAGGACTTCCGAGCTCGTCGAAAGGCCGAAGGATCACCGATACAATCATCATCAAGATGCGGCATGTCGGTCCTCACTGTGAAGACGGATGTTACTGTATAACAAGTTGATTAACGAAGACTTTAGCTTCCACTGAGACTATGAGAGTAGTTCATCAACTCTTGTAGTAATCACATCAATCGGGAGGACTTCCGAGCTCGTCGAAAGGCCGAAGGATCACCGATACAATCATCATCAAGATGCGGCATGTCGGTCCTCACTGTGAAGACGGATGTTACTGTATAACAAGTTGAGTAACGGAGTATGCGCTTTCACTGAGACGCTGAGGGTATATCATCAACACTCTCAATAATCACGGCTATCTAAAGGACTCCCGAACTCGTCGAAAGGCCGAAGGATCACCGATACAATCATCATCAAGATGCGACATGTCGGTCCTCACTGTGAAGACGGATGTTACTGTGTAACAAGTTGATTAACGAAGACCTTCGCTTCCACCGAGACTGTGAGAGTAGTTCATCAACTCTTGTAGTAATCACATCAATCGGGAGGACTTCCGAACTCGTCGAAAGGCCGAAGGATCACCGATACAATCATCATCAACAAGCGTCATGTCGGTCCTCACTGTGAAGACGGATGTAACTGTATAACAAGTTGAGAAACGAAGACTTTCGCTTTCACTGAGACGGTGAGAGTAATTAATCACCTCTTGTAGTAATCACATCAATCGGGAGGACTTCCGAACTCGCCGAAAGGCCGAAGGATCACCGATACAATCATCATCAAGATGTAGGCACCATGTCGGTCCTCACTGTGAAGACGGATGTTGATGTGTAACAAGTTGATTAACGAGGACTTTCGCTTCCACTGAGACTGTGAGAGTAGTTCATCAACTCTTGTAGTAATCACATCAATCGGGAGGACTTCCGAACTCGTCGAAAGGCCGAAGGATCACCGATACAATCATCATCAAGAAGCGGCATGTCGGTCCTCATTGTGAAGACGGATGTTACTGTATAACAAGTTGATTAACGAAGACTTTCGCTTCCACTGAGACTGTGAGAGTAATTCATCACCTCTTGTAGTAATCACATCAATCGGGAGGACTTCCGAACTCGCCGAAAGGCCGAAGGATCACCGATACAATCATCATCAAGATGCGGCATGTCGGTCCTCACTGTGAAGACGGATGTTACTGTATAACAAGTTGAGTAACGGAGTATGCGCTTTCACTGAGACGCTGAGGGTATATCATCAACACTCTCAATAATCACGGCTATCTAAAGGCCTCCCGAACTCGTCGAAAGGCCGAAGGATCACCGATACAATCATCATCAAGATGCGGCATGTCGGTCCTCACTGTGAAGACGGATGTTACTGTATAACAAGTTGAGTAACGAGGACTTTCGCTTCCACTGAGACTGTGAGAGTAGTTCATCAACTCTTGTAGTAATGACATCAATCGGGAGGACTTCCGAACTCGTCGAAAGGCCGAAGGATCACCGATACAATCATCATCAAGATGCGGCATGTCGGTCCTCACTGTGAAGACGGATGTTACTGTATAACAAGTTGAGTAACGGAGACTTTCGCTTTCCACTGAGACTGTGAGAGTAGTTCATCAACACTTGTAGTAATCACATCAATCGGGAGGACGATGCGGCATGTCGGTCCTCACTGTGAAGACGGATGTTACTGTGTAACAAGTTGATTAACGAAGACTTTCGCTTCCACTGAGACTGTGAGAGTAGTTCATCAACTCTTGTAGTAATCACATCAATCGGGAGGACTTCCGAACTCGTCGAAAGGCCGAAGGATCACCGATACAATCATCATCAAGATGCGGCATGTCGGTCCTCACTGTGAAGACGGATGTTACTGTATAACAAGTTGAGTAACGGAGACTTTCGCTTTCCACTGAGACTGTGAGGGTAATTCATCAACTCTTGTAGTAATCACATCAATCGGGAGGACTTCCGAACTCGTCGAAAGGCCGAAGGATCACCGATACAATCATCATCAAGATGCGGCATGTCGGTCCTCACTGTGAAGACGGATGTTACTGTGTAACAAGTTGATTAACGAAGACTTTCGCTTCCACTGAGACTGTGAGAGTAGTTCATCAACTCTTGTAGTAATCACATCAATCGGGAGGACTTCCGGACTCGTCGAAAGGCCGAAGGATCACCGATACAATCATCATCAAGATGCGGCATGTCGGTCCTCACTGTGAAGACGGATGTTACTGTGTAACAAGTTGATTAACGAAGACTTTCGCTTCCACTGAGACTGTGAGAGTAGTTCATCAACTCTTGTAGTAATCACATCAATCGGGAGGACTTCCGAGCTCGCCGAAAGGCCGAAGGATCACCGATAAAATCATCATCAAGATGCGGCATGTCGGTCCTCACTGTGAAGACGGATGTTAATGTGTAACAAGTTGAGTAACGGAGTATGCGCTTTCACTGAGACGGTGAGGGTATATCATCAACACTCTCAATAATCACGGCTATCTAAAGGACTTCCGAACTCGTCGAAAGGCCGAAGGATCACCGATACAATCATCATCAAGATGCGGCATGTCGGTCCTCACTGTGAAGACGGATGTTACTGTATAACAAGTTGATTAACGAAGACTTTCGCTTCCACTGAGACTGTGAGAGTAATTCATCAACTCTTGTAGTAATCACATCAATCGGGAGGACTTCCGAACTCGTCGAAAGGCCGAAGGATCACCGATACAATCATCATCAAGATGCGGCATGTCGGTCCTCACTGTGAAGACGGATGTTAATGTGTAACAAGTTGAGTAACGAAGCCTTTCGCTTCCACTGAGACTGTGAGAGTAGTTCATCAACTCTTGTAGTAATCACATCAATCGGGAGGACTTCCGAACTCGTCGAAAGGCCGAAGGATCACCGATACAATCATCATCAAGATGCGGCATGTCGGTCCTCACTGTGAAGACGGATGTTACTGTGTAACAAGTTGATTAACGAAGCCTTTCGCTTCCACTGAGACTGTGAGAGTAGTTCATCAACTCTTGTAGTAATCACATCAATCGGGAGGACTTCCGAACTCGTCGAAAGGCCGAAGGATCACCGATACAATCATCATCAAGATGCGGCATGTCGGTCCTCACTGTGAAGACGGATGTTACTGTGTAACAAGTTGATTAACGAAGACTTTCGCTTCCACTGAGACTGTGAGAGTAATTCATCAACTCTTGTAGTAATCACATCAATCGGGAGGACTTCCGAACTCGTCGAAAGGCCGAAGGATCACCGATACAATCATCATCAAGATGCGGCATGTCGGTCCTCACTGTGAAGACGGATGTTACTGTGTAACAAGTTGATTAACGAAGACTTTCGCTTCCACTGAGACTGTGAGAGTAGTTCATCAACTCTTGTAGTAATCACATCAATCGGGAGGACTTCCGAACTCGTCGAAAGGCCGAAGGATCACCGATACAATCATCATCAAGATGCGGCATGTCGGTCCTCACTGTGAAGACGGATGTTACTGTGTAACAAGTTGATTAACGAAGACTTTCGCTTCCACTGAGACTGTGAGAGTAATTCATCAACTCTTGTAGTAATCACATCAATCGGGAGGACTTCCGAACTCGTCGAAAGGCCGAAGGATCACCGATACAATCATCATCAAGATGTAGGCACCATGTCGGTCCTCACTGTGAAGACGGATGTTACTGTGTAACAAGTTGATTAACGAAGACTTTCGCTTCCACTGAGACTGTGAGAGTAATTCATCAACTCTTGTAGTAATCACATCAATCGGGAGGACTTCCGAACTCGTCGAAAGGCCGAAGGATCACCGATACAATCATCATCAAGATGCGGCATGTCGGTCCTCACTGTGAAGACGGATGTTACTGTGTAACAAGTTGATTAACGAAGACTTTCGCTTCCACTGAGACTGTGAGAGTAGTTCATCAACTCTTGTAGTAATCACATCAATCGGGAGGACTTCCGAACTCGTCGAAAGGCCGAAGGATCACCGATACAATCATCATCAAGATGCGGCATGTCGGTCCTCACTGTGAAGACGGATGTTACTGTATAACAAGTTGAGAAACGAAGACTTTCGCTTTCACTGAGACGGTGAGAGTAATTCATCACCTCTTGTAGTAATCACATCAATCGGGAGGACTTCCGAACTCGTCGAAAGGCCGAAGGATCACCGATACAATCATCATCAAGATGCGGCATGTCGGTCCTCACTGTGAAGACGGATGTTACTGTGTAACAAGTTGATTAACGAAGACTTTCGCTTCCACTGAGACTGTGAGAGTAATTCATCAACTCTTGTAGTAATCACATCAATCGGGAGGACTTCCGAACTCGTCGAAAGGCCGAAGGATCACCGATACAATCATCATCAAGATGCGGCATGTCGGTCCTCACTGTGAAGACGGATGTTACTGTGTAACAAGTTGATTAACGAAGACTTTCGCTTCCACTGAGACTGTGAGAGTAGTTCATCAACTCTTGTAGTAATGACATCAATCGGGAGGACTTCCGAACTCGTCGAAAGGCCGAAGGATCACCGATACAATCATCATCAAGATGTAGGCACCATGTCGGTCCTCACTGTGAAGACGGATGTTAATGTGTAACAAGTTGAGTAACGGAGTATGCGCTTTCACTGAGACGGTGAGGGTATATCATCAACATCCTCAATAATCACGGCTATCTAAAGGACTTCCGAACTCGTCGAAAGGCCGAAGGATCACCGATACAATCATCATCAAGATGCGGCATGTCGGTCCTCACTGTGAAGACGGATGTTACTGTGTAACAAGTTGATTAACGAAGACTTTCGCTTCCACTGAGACTGTGAGAGTAATTCATCAACTCTTGTAGTAATCCCATCAATCGGGAGGACTTCCGAACTCGTCGAAAGGCCGAAGGATCACCGATACAATCATCATCAAGATGCGGCATGTCGGTCCTCACTGTGAAGACGGATGTTACTGTATAACAAGTTGATTAACGAAGCCTTTCGCTTCCACTGAGACTGTGAGAGTAGTTCATCAACTCTTGTAGTAATCACATCAATCGGGAGGACTTCCGAACTCGTCGAAAGGCCGAAGGATCACCGATACAATCATCATCAAGATGTAGGCACCATGTCGGTCCTCACTGTGAAGACGGATGTTAATGTGTAACAAGTTGAGTAACGGAGTATGCGCTTTCACTGAGACGGTGAGGGTATATCATCAACACTCTCAATAATCACGGCTATCTAAAGGACTCCCGAACTCGTCGAAAGGCCGAAGGATCACCGATACAATCATCATCAAGATGCGGCATGTCGGTCCTCACTGTGAAGACGGATGTTACTGTGTAACAAGTTGATTAACGAAGACTTTAGCTTCCACTGAGACTGTGAGAGTAATTCATCAACTCTTGTAGTAATCACATGAATCGGGAGGACTTTCGAACTCGTCGAAAGGCCGAAGGATCACCGATACAATCATCATCAAGATGCGGCATGTCGGTCCTCACTGTGAAGACGGATGTTACTGTATAACAAGTTGATTAACGAAGACTTTCGCTTCCACTGAGACTGTGAGAGTAGTTCATCAACTCTTGTAGTAATGACATCAATCGGGAGGACTTCCGAACTCGTCGAAAGGCCGAAGGATCACCGATACAATCATCATCAAGATGTAGGCACCATGTCGGTCCTCACTGTGAAGACGGATGTTAATGTGTAACAAGTTGAGTAACGGAGTATGCGCTTTCACTGAGACGGTGAGGGTATATCATCAACATCCTCAATAATCACGGCTATCTAAAGGACTTCCGAACTCGTCGAAAGGCCGAAGGATCACCGATACAATCATCATCAAGATGCGGCATGTCGGTCCTCACTGTGAAGACGGATGTTACTGTGTAACAAGTTGATTAACGAAGACTTTCGCTTCCACTGAGACTGTGAGATTAATTCGGTAATTCTTGTAGTAATCCCATCAATCGGGAGGACTTCCGAACTCGTCGAAAGGCCGAAGGATCACCGATACAATCATCTTCAAGATGCGGCATGTCGGTCCTCACTGTGAAGACGGATGTTACTGTATAACAAGTTGATTAACGAAGACTTTCGCTTCCACTGAGACTGTGAGAGTAGTTCATCAACTCTTGTAGTAATCACATCAATCGGGAGGACTTCCGAACTCGTCGAAAGGCCGAAGGATCACCGATACAATCATCATCAAGATGTAGGCACCATGTCGGTCCTCACTGTGAAGACGGATGTTAATGTGTAACAAGTTGAGTAACGGAGTATGCGCTTTCACTGAGACGGTGAGGGTATATCATCAACACTCTCAATAATCACGGCTATCTAAAGGACTCCCGAACTCGTCGAAAGGCCGAAGGATCACCGATACAATCATCATCAAGAAGCGGCATGTCGGTCCTCATTGTGAAGACGGATGTTACTGTGTAACAAGTTGATTAACGAAGACTTTAGCTTCCACTGAGACTGTGAGAGTAATTCATCAACTCTTGTAGTAATCACATCAATCGGGAGGACTTCCGAACTCGTCGAAAGGCCGAAGGATCACCGATACAATCATAATCAAGATGCGGCATGTCGGTCCTCATTGTGAAGACGGATGTTACTGTATAACAAGTTGAGAAACGAAGACTTTCGCTTTCACTGAGACGGTGAGAGTAATTCATCACCTCTTGTAGTAATCACATCAATCGGGAGGACTTCCGAACTCGTCGAAAGGCCGAAGGATCACCGATACAATCATCATCAAGATGCGGCATGTCGGTCCTCACTGTGAAGACGGATGTTACTGTGTAACAAGTTGATTAACGAAGACTTTCGCTTCCACTGAGACTGTGAGAGTAATTCATCAACTCTTGTAGTAATCACATCAATCGGGAGGACTTCCGAACTCGTCGAAAGGCCGAAGGATCACCGATACAATCATCATCAAGATGCGGCATGTCGGTCCTCACTGTGAAGACGGATGTTACTGTATAACAAGTTGATTAACGAGGACTTTCGCTTCCACTGAGACTGTGAGAGTAATTCGTTAATTCTTGTAGTAATCCCATCAATCGGGAGGACTTCCGAACTCGTCGAAAGGCCGAAGGATCACCGATACAATCATCATCAAGATGCGGCATGTCGGTCCTCACTGTGAAGACGGATGTTACTGTATAACAAGTTGATTAACGAAGACTTTCGCTTCCACTGAGACTGTGAGAGTAATTCGTTAATTCTTGTAGTAATCACATCAATCGGGAGGACTTCCGAACTCGTCGAAAGGCCGAAGGATCACCGATACAATCATCATCAAGATGCGGCATGTCGGTCCTCACTGTGAAGACGGATGTTACTGTATAACAAGTTGATTAACGAAGACTTTCGCTTCCACTGAGACTGTGAGAGTAATTCGTTAATTCTTGTAGTAATCACATCAATCGGGAGGACTTCCGAACTCGTCGAAAGGCCGAAGGATCACCGATACAATCATCATCAAGATGTAGGCACCATGTCGGTCCTCACTGTGAAGACGGATGTTAATGTGTAACAAGTTGAGTAACGGAGTATGCGCTTTCACTGAGACGGTGAGGGTATATCATCAACATCCTCAATAATCACGGCTATCTAAAGGACTTCCGAACTCGTCGAAAGGCCGAAGGATCACCGATACAATCATCATCAAGATGCGGCATGTCGGTCCTCACTGTGAAGACGGATGTTACTGTGTAACAAGTTGATTAACGAAGACTTTCGCTTCCACTGAGACTGTGAGAGTAATTCGTTAATTCTTGTAGTAATCCCATCAATCGGGAGGACTTCCGAACTCGTCGAAAGGCCGAAGGATCACCGATACAATCATCATCAAGATGCGGCATGTCGGTCCTCACTGTGAAGACGGATGTTACTGTGTAACAAGTTGATTAACGAAGACTTTCGCTTCCACTGAGACTGTGAGAGTAATTCATCAACTCTTGTAGTAATCACATCAATCGGGAGGACTTCCGAACTCGTCGAAAGGCCGAAGGATCACCGATACAATCATCATCAAGATGCGGCATGTCGGTCCTCACTGTGAAGACGGATGTTACTGTGTAACAAGTTGATTAACGAAGACTTTCGCTTCCACTGAGACTGTGAGAGTAATTCATCAACTCTTGTAGTAATCACATCAATCGGGAGGACTTCCGAACTCGTCGAAAGGCCGAAGGATCACCGATACAATCATCATCAAGATGCGGCATGTCGGTCCCTCACTGTGAAGACGGATGTTACTGTGTAACAAGTTGATTAACGAAGACTTTCGCTTCCACTGAGACTGTGAGAGTAGTTCATCAACTCTTGTAGTAATGACATCAATCGGGAGGACTTCCGAACTCGTCGAAAGGCCGAAGGATCACCGATACAATCATCATCAAGATGTAGGCACCATGTCGGTCCTCACTGTGAAGACGGATGTTAATGTGTAACAAGTTGAGTAACGGAGTATGCGCTTTCACTGAGACGGTGAGGGTATATCATCAACATCCTCAATAATCACGGCTATCTAAAAGGACTTCCGAACTCGTCGAAAGGCCGAAGGATCACCGATACAATCATCATCAAGATGCGGCATGTCGGTCCTCACTGTGAAGACGGATGTTACTG